>OX596381.1:88390766-88704383 GCA_951394425.1 Tipula unca
TTGTTAAAATTTTACGCGTCGACTGCAACTGCGTATATTATGCCACATCCCTGGATATGACGAACTTCTTGTTTAACGTTTTAATAATTGTTAAAAAATAAAAATTGTTTTATAAAAACAAGAAAAATAAAAACTTATTAATTTTATTTTTCTTGTTTTTATAAAACAATTTTTTCGTCGGTGAGACAATATTTGCCACGAATTCGGAGTCAGGGGAACTTCGTTTTTTTCTGTGGTACTATTGAGAGCAGGCGAAATCCGTTAAATAACACTTGTCATATACATAAGTAGGCATTTTAATAAGTAATTTTAACCAATATCAATAAAATTGTAATGATTGAGCTTCTTTCAGAGTTCAATATAAGAGTCTAGCATTGTTCAATAATTTTTAATTTATTTTAAACTATAGATCGCCGTTCGAAAAAATTATTTCAATATAAATGCCAATTACCAATATACCTCAACTGATAGGCCCAAAATAGTTTCAAAAAAAAAATCTGATGCATCCTAATTGATTTTTCCCGTTAGCAGATCTAATCTAATATAAATTATGATGGGTAGAATCCATTTTTATTATAATTCAGGTTTTTGACTACGCACTTCACAAAAATGTAAGGAAAATGCTCCACTTTCACTTTTGTAGTATGGTTTTTGTCATGATGACATTTTGTTAACGGTAAGTGTGAAATAAAAAATGTTATTTATCTAATCATTTCTAATCAAACTTTCGAAGAAAATTCTTATCCAGTACAGTATTTGCACTCGAAAATTTTTGAATACAAAAACGCACCTTTTTACTCGATCAAGTTTCTCTCTACTACTACTAACTTTTCATGAAACAGTTTGCACAACACCAAAACATGTATGTTAAATATATGTCTCAAGCATGCGCTCTTATCTTGAAATTCATATAATATGGACATATACATACAAGATCCGTTTTGTATATAGTACATACAAGATTATTAAATAGAGAATGAATAAGGATATTTCTGATATTATTTTTCTTGTTTTTTTATTCTTAAACTTTATTTTGTTCACTTGACCAAGTTTATTTTTTTTGTTGTCATGTATTTGTGAATAGTGAAAAAAATTTCCAACTATTGCACATCAAATTTTTTCATTTGATTTGAAATATAATAGAAAATTAAATCTTCCTATTTTTATTAGTATGATGATGATTCTTCCTTTTTTCCTTTTTCGGATTTTTATTTATTTTTTTTAATTTATTTATTTATTCAAAACAGAAATATACTACGATGGCAAGCTAGACAATAATTTTTTTTTATTTATATGGATAAATAAGAATATATAGATTTCTATTTTTATGTTGAGAGAATCGAAAAGGAACGTACACAAACACACACGAAAAAAATGCTATAACATAAATAAAAATAAGTATAAGGATCAATTGAAAATTTATTTTTGTTAGAAAATGCAAAAATAAAAGGATAGTTTGGGAGAAGAAAATTTATATTAAAAAGAAAGTTTTTATGGATCAATGAATACGAAAGAATATTTTATTTCAATTGCAACATGTGATTTGTTTTTGTGTTTTGGGAAAAAAACATCATTTCGAATTGTTTTCTACATTTTTTTTATATTTTTGGAATTTACAGATGAATAGATATTTTGTATGTAAATATACATACATAATTTCTGGATATATATGAAATCTGATGAAGCTTGCCGAACATTGTTTTCACTGTGCTGAACATATTTTTTATTAAAAAACTTGTAAAAACCTCGTGTAAAAGGAAAACTTTTATAGTGCTGAAGTGACCACTGATTTTTGGTTCAGTATTTAGAAATTGGATGCCATAAATAAAATAGAACCATAATTTCATTTCTATACAAAATTTCATTTTATAATTCCAAAAAAGGTTTAAAATAACCCGAAATAACTTAAATGAAACATAAATTTAAAAACTGACGCAGCTCCGAGTAAACTGGAATTTCATCAAAATAACAGGAAAACTGATCATCATCACAAAAAACTGTGATTTACTGGGAAAACTGTCGATATGGCAACACTGGTAAGAATCAGTGCTGCCAGATTGCAAGATATATCTTTTTTTGCAAGATTTTGAACCCTTGAAAAACATTTAAAAAAATTCCCCAAACAAAAAGCTTACATGTTTAGACTAAGATTACGCTGTGTTTAGACTAAGATACGTTCCAACGCAATGGAAGGTGGCAGAGGTAATTATGATCTTAAAACCTAACAAACAATGTAACGATAAAAAGTCCTTCAGACCGATATCCATACTCCCAACCATAGCCAAACTTTTTGAATTGCTCCTGAAGAGAATGAAACCCATAATGGTTGACAGAAATCTCATTCCTGACCATCAGTTTGGATTCAGAGAAAACCAATCGACTATAGAACAAGTCCATAGAATCACAGATATAATAGAGCGAACACTAGAAACTAAAAAAATATGTTCAAGCGTTTTCCTGCATGTAGCGCAAACATTTGGCTGAGTTTAGCACAGAGGATTTTAGTTCAAGCTCAAGCGAGACCTTCCCAAACAATACTAGGAAACTCTGAAATCATACATAACCGATAGACACTTCCGTGTAAAATATGAAGACGAATACTCGGACCTAAAGAAAATTTCATCTGGAGTACCACAAGGTAGCGTTTTGGGGTCTTGTACCTCCTGTATACTCGGGATATACCACCAATGGAAGAAGCAACTATTCAGTATCAGAATTCAGTCAACCATTGGATGAACAAATGGAGGATAAAACTGAACGAAACTAAATCTGTGCATGTGAACTTTACTAATAAAAATATTTCTAATAGAATCCCAATCATAATCAACTCTAAACAATTAGCCTATGCAGATACGGCGAAATAATTAGGTATGATCCTGTAGGAAGATTTATTGGCTCTTAGGTAGACATTAGACACACTATACACAATAAATTGCTTTTATACCGGCAAATACTGAAACCGGTATGGACTTATGGTATACAGCTTTGGGGCTGTACCAAGAAAACGAACATCAAGATGATACAGACGTTCCAAAACAAAGTACTTCGGAATATTGTAAATGCTTCATGATAAATGCTGGGACTAGCCGTTGGGCTTTATCCCAACAACTGTTGCTATAATAATGATAGAAAAGTTACTAGATGACTTAGAATAAAGTCAGTTGTAATATTATATTTAAATTAAAAAAAATAAAAAATAAAAAATTTCCCAAAAAAAAAGATTTTCTTCGAATACAAAATTTTACAATTCTCTTCTAATAAAGTATTTGGTCTTAAACAATAAAAATTCAGATTATTTAATACATGTTAATTAGTTCTAAAAAAGATGTATCGAATCCTTAAATGATTTTGTATATAGGGCAATGTAGGACTGTAGGTTACTAATTATCAATAATATGGCGTTTAGGGAAAATGTCAAAAACAAAAAAAATGTTTAAACCGTCGTTCGCATGGCGTTACAGTTAACCGGTCGCAAATTAATTTTAAATACAATTAATTATGGAGAACATCACATGCTGGGGTGCAGGAGGGTTAACTCGGAGCTGGGGGAATCCACTATCAGGAGGCGGGTCGCTAAGGGAACCCCGCGGGAGGTGTCCTGTCTCCTCTTCTCTGGATCATAGCAATCAATGGATTGCTGTTGGAGCTGGAGAGAGAGGGGATCGGGGTAATTGCTTATGCAGATGATGTAGCGATAGCTGTCTCTGGAAAATATCTAACCACGTTGAAGGAGGTAATCCAAAACGCCCTCCTAATCATTACAAGGGGGGCAATCAGATGTGGACTGGCAATCAGCTCGTCCAAAACTGAACTGGTACTATTTACTAAATATAAAATCCCGTATATCCACCTCTCTTAAATGGCAGGAGACTAGCTTTTACTGACAAGGCAAGATTTCTGGGCGTAATCTTGGAGAGTAAGCTTAGTAGGAAGCCAAACATTCTGGAGAGAGTAAAAAAGGCTAATATAGCAATTCGTGCAGGAATGCTATCGGAAAGAGGTGGGGCCTGAAGCCGCAGCTGGTACACTAGCTATTCACTGCCGTAGTAAGACCTGTACTTATGTATGGGGTAAGTGTGTGGTGGCCATCTCTTGATAAAGTAACGTACAAAACGGCGATCGAGAAGGTGCAAAGAAAGGGCTGCATGCTGATAAGCGGGGCGCTGAGGACAAATCCAGGGTAAGACGTGCCTTGGAGGTTATGCTTCACCTTCCCCTCGTCGATATTTATGGTAAGCAGATGCGGTGATTACGGCCACCCGACTATCAGTCATATCTCAGTGGAAGTGTCTTCAGACAGGACACTCGACGATAATTAGATCGCTAAGGAAGCAACTGGCGAATCTAGACTACGTTTCACTAACTTTGTGTTTCGAGAAAAGGTTCCGAACTTCCTGCCCCTAAAAGACATCCTGCGGGTTGGTTGCGGAAACAGAAGCACTGCAGTTCTTTACAGATGGCTCCAAGCTAAACGGTAAAGTAGGAGCTGGAGTCTTCTGTGATAAACTAGAAGTAAATATATCAGTTCGTATCCCTGATCACTGCAGCTTGTACCAGGTAGAGGTAATAGCGATTGAGGAGGTCCTGAATTGGTTGAGGCATAATGTGGTATCATTTCAACCTCATTTCAACATCCAGATAGTCTGGGTCCCCGGTCACTCGGACGTCATGGGGAACTGCAGGGCGGACGAACTAGCGAGGCAATGTACAACTCTCCAACTGCTACTGGAAGGGGAGGCCCATCAAGGCACTCAAGACTGTGCTTAAAAAGGAGGCAGTAGCCTCAGCGAATGAAAGGTGAACGAACTCCCTACGAAGACAGAACATTTAATACAGAACATTTAATAACTTTAAATATAAATTATTAAACTTTTAGAGCATAGTCAAACAGCGAATACAAATGCAGAAGTTTGTGAGAAAAGGTTATGTTCTTCATCCCAACACAATTCGGTTAGAACTTACTTTTTTTATTTAAAGTTGCAAACGTTTTATCTTTACATTTTATTAATATATTGTTATTGTTTTAGTAACCTAAAAGGGAAACTGGGAAGTATTTAAAAAGTTGGGAAGATGACCCATTACTTGAACCATGACTCAGAAAAGAAAATAATATTCCATATTGTAAAATATGTTCATGCGAACTAAAACAACACGCGATAACGTCCAAGCATTTATCTAACTCAAATGCCATCTGCTGTAGCTAAAGCCGCAATGCAACTAACTGCCTATTGTGCGGAGCACAATATTTCGTTTACCACGATGGATCACCTGATTACAATGCTAAAATCTGCAATACCGGATTCGGAAATTTTAAGAAATTTAACATGTGCCTGAACAAAAACTACGGCAGTAATGAAAAATGTCATAGGGGCATCGCACTTAGATGATCTCTGCGAAATATTGAAGTCCAAATATTTCTCGCTTTCCATAGATGAGTCAACCGACATATTAGCAACAAAATTACTTAGCTTGGTAGTTCGGTCGGAATTTAACGGGAAACTACATGATCTAATTTTAGCTTTATTAAAAGTCGAGGTATGTGATGCTAGTTCTCTTTACAATAAAATTGTCACATTTTTAGAAAGCAAAAATATAAATTTTAAAAAATATTTGGTTGGTTTCGGAGCCAATGGTGCAAATACGATGACTGGTGCCAATCATTCGGTGGCCAAATTATTAAAAAACGATTGCTCAGCAATTGTCATATTCAAATGAACAACTACACGAAATTGTTCGCGTTGTGTGCTAACTATGCATGTAAAAATTTACCCAAATTTGTTGAAAGTTGCACACGGGATATGTATAATTTTATCCAAAATAGTCCGAAGAGAATAGAGCTTTTTTCGGAACTACAAGTTTTGTTGGATTATCGACCAAAAAAATTACTTCATCCTGCACAAACTCGTTGGCTATCACTTGAAGCCACGGTAAATCAAATTTTAAGTAGATATATGGCGCTTCGCCTATTTTTCATTCATGAAGAAATAAACAAATTTGAAACTGTCGAACGAATTAATGAATGTTTGCAAAATCCTCAGTTCGCGCTTTACATAAAATTTTTAAAATTTATATTGAACGATACAAACAAACTGAATCGTTTATTTCAAAGTGAGTCACCACAACTTTATCTACTATATTCAGAAGTAACGCGTTTATATTTTAAAACACACTGCCAGACATTTTATGTGAAATTATGCCACCAATTAAGAAAATTTTATTTCGGAGACAAAATTATGCAGGCATTTCAAATCCTTGCTCCGATTAATATAATAAATTAAAAAAATCCATCATGTACAGATTTGATCATCTTTTTCCCTAACGTCGTCAGTCAAGACAATTACCAAAACATCGACGATGAATGGAGAGAGGTAAGGGTGTTAAATATTGCACAATTAGGACTACATCACAAAATGGAGATCGACATATTTTGGCACACTATTTTAGAATTGAAGCGCTGCGATGGTAATTTAGTTTTCCCAAATCTGAAAAATGTGATTATAGCAATTTTGACGATTCCTGTGGCAACAGCAAATGTAGAACGCATTTTTTCCCAGATTAACCTCAATAAAACAAAAATTCGAAATTCACTTGATCTTACCATTTTAAGTGGAATTTTACTCACTAAAGAGTTTATGAATAAAAATGCGAAAGATTTAAGCAATATTTTATAAAAATCGCGAGCAATTACAAATTCACGTGCTCATTCAGTATACCAATCCAGTTCAAATAATTTCATTGTCTTGCTTTATTAAAATATTATTTAGTGCTTTAGCTGATTAAAATTTGTCCCAAAGCAGCAGCAAACATTTTGGTTTTATGTGTTGGCAATATTAATATTGGGAAAAGGCACTCATTAAACCAATTGAACGCTTGATTTGCCAGTTTTCCTTGTTGCCTGTTTGGAAGTAAAATCGGAAAAAATAGTCCAAGCAAAACCAAAATTCTGATTTGGTTTAGCTCAAATTTGGTGTTCTAAAAAATGTGTAGCTAAACTATATTTTGCTTCATGCAATGTGATTGTTGTTGTAAATTTACCAACGCACTGACTAGCCTATTACGCCTACCTTCCATTATGAAAAATTTTCTGGCAGCATCTTTTTACTGAAATAACAAAAGGAGAAAAAAATCTAAAATTCCATTAGAGTGACAAGGATCATACTTATTTTAATTTTTTTATTTTATAGCAAAACTTTATGGATACATTTTGACAGGTTTTGTAAAAAAGCCAGAAAATTTCATAAATTGTATCCGCGCAGTATTTTTATGACGATGTGTAACAATGTTGCCATAAAACTTCTTACAGGCGCAAACTGTTTATTGCGGAAAATCGACAAACACGGAAAAATTGCATCATTTTAATTCCTTGGAATCTATTTTCCATATAAATTGACCCTTTACGACGGAAAGTTGTGAGACGTGGAAGGAAATTTGAACCAACAACAAACACAAGAGAAATTGTACGTACGTATTTCCTTCTATTCGCATTACGAATAAGTCCAAACGTCAAAACAAATCGAATCTGGCTGAAAAGTTCGTGTGGAAAGTGTGGTGCTTCTTTAATTTCATATCTTAGCAAAAAGTCTTAAGTTTTTCGAAGTTTTAAATGTTTTTGTTTTTTAACCGTTTAATTTTACAAAGATTTTCAGAAAATGGCTAAATGTAAAATGGTCAATCTCAATTTAAAGCAAAAACATGATGTAATCAAAATGCAATAAAACAAAAAATTGGGGCAAAACGCAAGTATACAACATTTTGATTAAAAGGACTAAATTGAAATTTGATGAATAATTTGATTTGCAAAAAACCAAGAGAAACAAGTTATGCACAAATCAACGAAGTTTATTTGAATGGTTTTGTGGAGTAAGAGCCAAATATTTGCCAATTTCAATCAGGGCCAATTTTGCAGGAAATGGCATTAAAAATTGATAGAAAACTGCGAATTTAATTAAGTTTAAAGCTTCGAATGGATGGTTACAATGTTTTCGTAAGTGTGTGAAACCACGGTAGCGGAATGGAAAGAAAAATTGTATATTTTGATCGAGGGATACGGGATGGAAGATATCGCAAATTGTGATGAGTCGGCGCTATTCTATAAAAAGCTCCCAAATAAATCTTTACAATTGAGAGGAGAAAGATGTTTGAAAGGCAAGTTGTCAAAGAACGCGTAACTGATTAACAGGTTTTCTAGAACGTCCCGTCTATTTATCAAATATTACTGATTGGAACGATTGCCTGTGAAATATTTTGCAAATTCTAAAGCATGGATGACTGGCAAAATATTTGTACAGTATCATGTTCAACTTAATTTAGAAACCAAATTATGTTTGGCTACATCGCGCCCTAAAATATTGCTACCTAATGTCAAGTTTGGTATTTTTTCCGCCAAAAACAACAGCTGTACTTTAGCCTCTTGACATTGCAGTTGTACCTAGCGGAGAATGTATTCGAACTAACGAGCTCCATAAATGTTTTAGATGCAATTATGTATGTGAGTGAGACTATTACTTAAATGCATCAAAAAGTAAACTGTTCAAAAATGTTTTAAAAATTGTGGTTTTCCTATTAAACTTTCAACATTATGTGATATAGATCCCATAGACTCCAACCAGTTGAATGAAGTACAGGACCTTATTCAAAAGTTATACTAAAATGGTCACTTCCAGGCACAGGTGTGTGTATCACTGTTGATAACGAATTGGCCATAGAAATGACAAAAATCGATTTGGATGCAATAATAATTCAAGTAACCACGACGAACGTACTATATAATTAATGATTCCTCCTTCCTGGATGAAAAAGATGACGTACCTGAGCCTCAAGAGGCGCCAACAACATTAACGGATGTTATGGAGCATATTAAAGGTGTACGAGACTATGTACTTAGAACCGGGTGTTTAGCGATATCTAAAATATAAAATACAATTTTTGAATTTGGTGGATAATATGTACATAAAATATTTTGAATTTATAATTGTACGTTTGTACCTATAATTTGTAAGGTTTATGAAGCAATAATAGTAAATGCAATTTACACAATAAATTCTAGAATTTCTCTTAATATTTTTTCTTTAATTTGACACGGAAAATTTTGCCGGTCCCATGAAATTCCGCCTTTGAGAGGTTTTACTGTACTCAACTTGATACTATTTTATAGAAATAACAATTTTTTATAACAGCACACTAACACAAACATAACTTCTTTTCTAGTAAAATTTTACTGACAATGTTGGTTGTTTCTTTCGCCCCTGCAAATTTTTTTTATCTCATTTCATTTTTGTTGCTGCCACTAAATTTTTCATAGTGGAATAGACTCTTCAATCATGCGTAAAATTCTTCAAAGTTCATCATACTTGTATTTATGCAACTCACAAAAATACTGATAAATATAAAAATCAGCTGTGTTCAACCGCGGCTGTTAAGAACAATCAATTTCTATATTTTTCAGTATTTTGTTTTTCGGTATTTAATGTTTCGACATTTCAAGGCTCAGTCCATTTTATTATTTTTGGAATTATGTGTTTCGATAAGACCATACCAACCCTTGTTATCAGCCACAACAAATGAATTTATCAATAGAATTATACCTGCTGGTGCATGTTGCTATTGTATAGTAATCACTTGAACTCAGGTTGGTATATGGTAAACAACCAGTTTAACCACCACCGTACGACCGACAACAACTTAAATATGCATAAAACCGTTATATAAAACTGTAAAGATTAGGAAAAATATTTACTTTCACCAAGTACAACAGACCACATTTTTCATATTTAATCCAATATTTTAATTAACAATAAACGAATTTTATGAACAATAATATAAACTAAATAACCGTGATCAGGTTTCGCGCGTATGTGTGTACGTATAAACAACATAATATCAAGAAACTTAACATAATAATTTAAGTGCAATATAAATTTAAATATAGGTATAACACGTGGCTTATAAAAATCTTAACAATTTTGTTTTTGACATTTAATTTAATGTATAGTTTTAAATAAAATAAAATAAGAAATCTAAATTATATCATGGGAAAGTTAAATTAATTAATAAGACCTTGTTGTTGTTGTTGCATATACGAAACTTACTGTTTACATTTTAATGTTTTGTTTATTAGAGTAGAAACTTAAGCAGTTTGACAATTACACATTGGTTAACGTTAAATCATAAATTTTTAGAATCAACTAAAATGTAAGGAAATTTTTTCAAAATTCTCTAAATTTTAAAATATTTGTTAAATATTAGATAAATTCCCAAATGTGGAGCGTTCATTCTTCATACTTGATAACGTCAATTGTAAACATTATTTTGTCATGGATTGTATTTATTGGGAAAACCCATTACAATTTTACAGAAACGTGTGGCAAATTTCTATTAGTTCTCGGAAAAAATATTGCCCCATCCGGTTCTGTTGGTATCATCTGTCGAGGGAAAAGGTAAAAACATTCACAGTGAATGTAGCGGAGGAGAGTGAATGTGAGGAACAATAGCTGGGTGCCAAGATTAGAGACGCAAACTTTTATACAAATAAGTATACAAATAACCTTCACATCGTATACAAATAACTTTCACATCATTTATTTAATGGAGCTACTGAGTTAACCTATAGAACTTCCGATGAAAGGAGTCGTATCAGATCAAAATGTGCAATTGATTTTATTCAAGTTCTTGTTATTAAAATAATTTGTCTCATTAAAATTGTGATTAGAGTAATTTAAAATGGATTTGAAAATAATTTTTCCCATTCAACTTAACTTTCATTAGAATGATAAATTCGATATTTTTATAAAAAAAATTTTGACTGAATTTAGTCTGAATGATGGTTATTGGTAACCATCTGCCGAAATGGTGAGAAAGACCAGACTATAGTGTGTACTAAATTATAGGTTTTAAATATGTGTTTGAAGAAATTTTGATTAGATGACCAGAATTTTAAACCAATTTTAAATAACATATTCATCAATCAACGTTTAAGTTGACTGATTTCAGTTTTCGCTAAAATTTTACATAATTTTAGTTCCAAAAAATTTAATTTTTCTGTTTAATTTTTAATCATATTTACCATTCGGAGTGCTATTATAGACTTCTATTCTAAAGCTGGCATATGCTAAAATCGAAGATCTCCAACATTGGAAGTTTAAGTAAAGTTATTTTTGAAGATTCATAATTTAACGTAATTAATCGTAGATCGATTTTATATCAGGAAATAAGTAATCAGACAATTTAGGATTATTGCTAATAATTCCCTTTGTGCTCATTCATTTTATTATTTCCTACGAAGAGGGATTAAAGTATACGTTTTAAGATAGCAATTGAAATTTCAATCATGAACTGTGAACGGTCGTGTAGTAAATTAAAATTAATTTTATTATATTTAAGAACGTCAATGGAGGAGAAAGATCACAAATAGTTTAGTATTTCTCACTTTCTCAAATTTATGATTAAGTGCTAATATTTATGTTTTTATATTCGAATTTCTGCTTTCTTTTTTATTTTTAGGAGGCCACAATCTATATTATTCCCCTGGCGCTATGATCTGTCGTAACTCTCTGTTTGGTGAACGCTATCGATATGATCATAAGTTTTAAATGTCCTGAATATGTGGTTTTCCAACCTGGATGGTGCCTCCTGCCATACTGTGAATAAACCAATTGGGCAGTGGTAATGTCTATTGGGAAGGGAAAATTGCATATACAGTTGATATAAATAGTAATTTGCTCGTTCTCAATATTACCGGTAAAATTGGGTAATATTACCCAAACTATTGTTGTCGTCATTTCTTTAGTACATTTTGTGTAGTTCAGTAGTTCAGTTCCTGTAAATATTGTCTATGAACGTGAAGTGACACGTAATATAATATTAAAATAATCAAGGTTAAAGGGACGTAGTTTTTGCATTCATGTAATTACATTAAAGATTAGGAATATTAGGCGTATTTTAAAATTATGTCACATCCAGTAAATTTATGTTCCTAAATTTGAAATTGTAGTTTATAATGTATGTTTGTGTTCATTTAACTATTTAATTTAGGTACCCATATAATGGGAAAACAATGGGAGTTCAAAAAGAACGCTATCAGACAATTTCGACATTTATTGAAATGTAAGAAGGTTCCAAAAGATATTCAAATCCAACTCTCAGCCTATGATAATACTTCAGAAGATACACCATTCAACCTAGAAGGTGCGTCATCCTGTTCAGCAAAAACGTTAACGGTACGAGGTACGTCAGCAAATCTAATAAATACACTAACAGTTGAACTTGACTCCGAGGCTGAATATGACACTGACACTTCAACATCCCCCTTTATTACCCATTTGTAACTGCAAATGTGTCTGCAACACCTTCATCGACGAAAAATTTTGGTATGCTGAATTTCGTTGACAAAATGATACCAAATGGGCAAGAGAACATCGACGAGTTATTATAGCTCGAGCAATTTTCGTCTCTGCTGCTCCGTTAAGCTTAACCACAAATTCAGCTTGGATTGATCTATTCAAGAAACTATGACCATCTTATAAAATTCCTTCACGATATCAACTGTCCAATCCATTGATGAATCTTGAATACCGCCGCGTCGAAGAGCGTGTCTTGCAGTAAATTGCCGGTGTTTCTATACTTACGTTACAGACGACGCGTGGTCGAATATATGCAGGGATTCCATTACAAATTATGTTATCAACACACCAAAGCCGATTTTCTATAAATCTACCCACACCAAGGAAAATCGTCATACGATTAAATTTCTTTTCGACGAAATTGAAATGGTTTTAAAAGATGTTGGTATTCATAAATTTATTGGGATTATTACTGACAATGGAGCGAACATAAAGGCGGCTCGAGAAATGATGAATAAAAGTTATCCTCAAATCACACAGTACGGGTGCAACTGCCATGGGCTCAACTTATTGATTGTCGACATCTTAAAGATTCCGTCTATCAGCAAATTAAAATCTTCAGTCATACGGATGGTTTCTGCAATAAAAACGCATACAGCGTGTCCGCAAAGGAGAGTATATTACGATTAAACTCAAGATGGAACTCGTTTGTGGTCTCGCTTTCAAGCGTAATTAATACAAGATACGCCCTGAAGGCACTGGCTATCGAAGACAATGTTCAGTCGATAATGAAGCCATCAACTATCACCGCCATTCTAACCGAATCGTATTGGAAAAAAATTGAAACAGTTTACAGTTTACAGTTTTCTCCGATCGCCAAATGGACATCATTTTTTGAAAATGATAAGAAAATAGTTTTGTCCAAAGTGGTGGACTGTTTCATGGATATAAAAGCAACATTTAAACAAAATTAATCCGCCAATTACAAAGAACTTATGAACATTCTTGTTTCACGGACCGAAAAATGTCTGCAACTGTTGCATTATGCCGCAAATTTGCTAGAACCATCTGTTCGAGGAAAGAATCTTTCAGAACAACAGAAACTTGAAGCCACTGAATTCATTTTTAATACCGCAGAACTACACCCAAAATATAAGAACGGCAATAAAATTGAGTCGATGTAGCAATATGTAATAAGTGAACTTTTTTCACAGCCGTTTGTGGTAGCAAGCGAGCAGCTTTATGGTGAGATTTGGTGGTCAGGCGTATGCTGTACATCACCGTTAAGTGCGTTAGTGGTTGCCATTTTGAGTATGCCTGCATTAACAGCTGCAACGGAAAGGACATTCAGTACCTACGGTTTTATACATAGCACAAGACGTAATCGATTAAATGTGGAGCGTGCACGGAAACTAACATATATTTTACACAACTTTAAATTTGGATAAGGATGATGAGAATGACTTAAACACTGATTAAGAAATAATGTAAAATAAATAAATGAAATAATAAATAAATATTACTTACTTATTTTAATTTGCGAATTGAAATAAATTATATTGTTTAAACGTAGATTATGTTGTGTCTGTCTTTTATCCACACCCAATATAAATTAAGAATTTAAAATACATCATAAAATGTGTGTTACCTATTTTACCGGTCTTACCAGTATAATATTACTGGTAATATTACCAAATTTAAAATTACCGGTAATTTTACAACACTGAAACAACTAATATGTAAAAAAATTAAAAACCATTCTAGACCTGAAAGGCTGCATTTGATATATTGGAAAATTTTGATAAATAATCGTACTCTATGAAAAATAAACCTTTCAAAATACTCTTTTTATATTTATGGCAAGATTTAGCTATAAATTGAGCTTAACATTATAATCTAGCTTAAATCGTATTATCTATAACATACTAATTGTCTATGTATTACTCTTTAGATTTATGTATGCGTGTAAACATTATGTATATCATTAATTGAAAAATTATACATAAATCATATTCATAATGAGCGTTAACGAACGTATTAACTTTTAAATATAATACATAGCCGAAATATAAGACCGCAAAGCCCATAGAAAAATGTTTGCTTTCACCAAATACAATACCAACTTTTTTTTATTTAAACTAATATTAATTAACAATAAACGAATTTAATAAACAATATTACAAATTAGATAACATTGCATGTTTCAAGTCACATTAACTTAACCGTGATCAGGTTTTGTGTATGCATGTGTGTGTGTATGCTATGAACAACAAAATATCAAGAAACCTAACATAATAATTTAAGACCGATATAAATTTGAATGAACAACACGTGGTTTATAAAAATCTTAACAATTTTTTTTTGTTATGTTTAAATAAAATAACTAATTGTTATGTATAAATTTGTCATAAAACATTCTAAATTGTATCACGTTGTTGCATAATTCACAAATAATATTTGAAACGAATTAACATGTTTTGTTCCTGGGAAAAATAATTTGAAACAACTTCAAAAAGAAAACTACATTATTTAAAATGTTTTCAATAAAAACCTGTATCCGCAATTGATGGTAAAATTGGGCTTTTGAGTGCTGGTACACCATAACAGTAATGAAAAATTATACAAATCAAGCCAGCAATCGAGGCATAATATACGTTTGGCGGTGTATCATACTTACATAAATATGTGGTAAAATTCTAAAATTTGTTCCTAAAATTATTCTGGCGATTTCTCAATTTTTGAATAAATATTTCCAGCAGTTCGTTAGGGAATTAGAAAGATTTTACATAAATTCCGGGTGCAGTTAACCTTAAAGAGCCTAATATACAGTGGATTCATTTAGTTTTAGTGAAAAGGTTCTTAATTCTTCCAATTATCCTCGCGTTAAGTTATATACACAAATCTGCCCATGAATTACAATTCGCAATTCCGAATTATATTTAAAAAAAAAAACATTTAAACGCTAACCAAAGAAAATAAATAAGAAGCTGAACAATAGGCCAACTCAAAATTTTCAAACACAAAATAGTACATTTCACAAAACTTAAATAATAAGCTGATCAAAAAATTGTTATCTTATTTGAATTTTTAACACGATGTTTTTTCAATAAGAATTCGAACCGATAGAATGATCATTGTATTAGGAACTATCCACAAACAGTTAAACACTGTATATATGGACCAGTAATATCTACCAATTTCCATAAACATTGCAATTTAGCATTTCAAGTTATGAAAAATTATCAAAATTCAATCGTGCACTGGGATGGGCATTTACGCATCATCTATTATTTTCTACATCGACGTGTCGACAACCCGTTGACAACGTAGATATCGTAGATTTAGTAAACTAAAACAACGGCGGCCAGATTTCCTTAGGTTTAATCCGATACAGGTGGGGGCGGTTTTATAATCTCTTTCAATTCATTTTAATTCAAAGTTTTTCAAAATAGATTAGGTTGGAAAAGTTTTAAATTAAAATATTTTAATAATCTATCTCTAAATTTTGCAATTTAGAATTACATTGTAATCAGAGATGGGCGAAGTAGATTACCCCATGTAATCAAATCATAACTATTGGCCTAATATACTTGCCAAGCTTTTGTGTTGTTCTGCGTGAATTGAGCGTATCTACGATTGTTCGAATATAGCGGTTTTTGAACTTTATGAATTAGCTAAATTAGATGCTACTTCAAGATATTTATCGATCACCAAATGCTATAAAATATCGGTTGCTGGCTTAAAAGTTATTGCAAAAAGATACTATAAGTTTCGTTATTTACATGTGAGAGGATGCGAAGCTGTTAGTGACTAGCGATTCAGTTAAACTTGAAAAATAATAATTTGATTTTTGTCATAAACTTGTCCTAAAAAGTAACAAACATAATTTCCTCATATATGCATAAGTGTAAAAGCAGAATGTCTCGATGTAACGTATTGTTCAATATTGGAAAAGACAGGGAATTAGAACATTTAGGACAACCATGTTTCGTAAGACCTTATATAATAACGTCGTACACATATTATATGATTTTTCGAATTTTCTTGAGAAAATCCTAGGAAACTAACACCATATACTGACATACATACCACAATGTCATTGTATCTTAGTTATTCGAAAACTATTTCAGTTTTGAAAAGAGGAAGATTAGGAGGTTTAGGGTAACAATATGGAATAATCATAAAATAGAAATACCGGGTGTTTCTTTTAAACTGAGACGATCAAATATCTCGAAAAATACACTTCCTTGTGTTCTAAACACGCATTCGATTCTGCAATACGTTTGAAATAAAAAACATCACGTTTTCATTGGAAATATTCGAAATTCGTCATCAAAACAATTTATTCAGTTTTGTAAATCTAAAATAAGTGTTCAAAATGATGGCCTACTTCAATGCACTTATTAATCCGCATTTCAAATGATTGTACACAACTGAGAAGTATGTCTGGTTGAATTTCAGCACACGCGTTGGTTTTTGTGTGTAAACTTTGTTTTTGAGGTAGCCTCACAAAAAAAAATCTGGCGCAGTAAGATCTGGTGATCTGGCGGGCCAATTTATCGGACCAGTATTTTCAAGATTTCTGCCAGCTTCTCCATAAACCAGAACCATTTCAATTTTCTCTGGCACAGTTAAACGCTCCATTCTAAAGTATTTTGTCGTTTATTTTGCAATTACGAAAAACATGAAGATAAGAAATAACACAAACGTTAAATGTGATTTACAAAACTGAATAAATTGTTTTGATGACGAATTTCGAGTATTTCCAATGAAAACGTGATGTTTTTTATTTAAACGTATTGCAGAATCGAATGCGTATGTTCTAAGAAGGAAAAATTGAAAAAATTGAATTTCGTCGATTAGAGTGGCTATTTTTCGAGATATTTGATCGTCTCAGTTTAAAAGAAACACCCGGTATATGGGGTCATATCAAACTTAATTCTTCTAAACTTCCCAATCCCATGTTTTTTCCTATAAATTGAAAAAAAATTTAAATAGTGTAATTTGAAAATGACATCCCAATGACATCTTGGAATATTCGGCATTATATTGTTAGCTTCCTAGATTTATCCCAAGAAAATCCGAAAAAATCACCTATTCGACACATATTATCATAGCATACCAAACTTGTTGTCCTAAACCAACTAATCCTCTACAAAACAAAAATATTTTTCGGATAGCTTAGATTTATAGTCGTCTTGGTATATACGCCATTATTTGTGTTAGCTTCCTAGGATTTTCCAAGAAATTCCGGATAAATCATATAACGGGTGATCCAATAAGAACTTCCGGAAGTTTTTTTGAAATAAATATTTTTTTTTGAATTTGTGACGTAAGTTCGGTTTATGACATTTAATGTTTGATGCGCGTGAACTATTCCATAAAGCATTCCTAAAAAGCAAAAACAATTTTTAGGAAACATTTAGAAAAAACTTCACGGAACAATATAGAATTGTGAATTTTTTGCTAGAAATAAGAAAGTGTATATGTATTAGTGTGTATATTATAAAAAACATTGAACTGCACATTGAACACAAACCGAACAAATTGAATTATAATATATAAAAACCGAAATTATATTTTTCAAAGTTAAAATTGAATGGTTAGTATACAATATTTGCATTTACTAACCGACGTTTAATTCTTTGGCCAGACTTTGGACCATGATTTTTAGTAAGATTAGGGTCCATTCAAGGCTTATGCATTTTTTTGGAATTTTCTCTTGGAGCTAACGGGGTTATATATGACCAAAACCGCCCCAACCTAAAATTGAATGGTTTGTATTCAATGTTTGCATTTACTAAACCACTTTTAATGCTTTGGCCAGACTTTGGACCATGATTTTTAGTAAGATTAGGGTCAATTCCATGCTCATGCATTTTTTTGGAATTTTCTCTAGGAGCTAACAGGTCTATATATGACCAAAACCGCCCCAACCTAAAATTGAATGGTTTGTATTCAATGTTTGCATTTACTAAACCACTTTTAATGCTTTGGCCAGACTTTGGACCATGATTTTTAGTAAGATTAGGGTTAATTCCATGCTCATGACTTTTTTTGGAATTTTCTCTTGGAGCTAACGGGGTTATATATGACCAAAACCGCCCCAACCTAAAATTGAATGGTTTGTATTCAATGTTTGCATTTTCCAAACCACTTTTAATGCTTTGGCCAGACTTTGGAGCATGATTTTTAGTAAGATTAGGGTCAATTCAAATCTCATGAATTTTTTTGGAATTTTCTCTTGGAGCTAACGGGGTTATATATGACCAAAACCGCCCCAATCTAAAATTGAATGATTTGTATTCAATGTTTGCATTTACTAAACCAATTTTAATGCTTTGGCCAGACTTTGGACCATGATTTTTAGTAAGATTAGGGTCAATTCCATGCTCATGATTTTTTTTGGAATTTTCTCTTGGAGCTAACGGGGTTATATATGACCAAAACCGCCCCAACCTAAAATTGACTGGTTTGTATTCAATGTTTGCATTTACTAAACCACTTTTAATGCTTTGGCCAGACTTTGGACCATGATTTTTAGTAAGATTAGGGTCAATTCCATGCTCATGATTTTTTTTGCAATTTTCTCTTGGAGCTAACGGGGTTATATATGACCAAAACCGCTCCAACCTAAAATTGAATAGTTTGTATTCAATGTTTGCATTTACTAAACCACTTTTAATGCTTTGGCCAGACTTTGGACCATGATTTTTAGTAAGATTAGGGTCAATTCAAGGCTCATGAATTTTTTTAGAATTTTCTTTTAAGTATTTAATATTTCAATCGACTGTCTGTTTCGTCTTTTTATTTAATTTTTCGGTCCAATTTAAAGTCAATTCTGTCTCTATTAAGTTTATTTGTATTTTTGAAATTAAGCGTTGGATATTTCCGTCCCTAACAGATTTTATCGACTCTTTTAGAGACAAAAATGTCGCGATGGACGAAAATTGTTTTACGGGACTTTTATTTAAATGTAAAATTAATTTTACTTTATGTTTTGGTCATATATAATTGTGTTTTGGTCATATATAACCCCGTTAGCTCCAAGAGAAAATTCCAAAAAAATTCATGAGCCTTGAATTGACCCAAATCATACTAAAAATCATGGTCCAAAGTCTGGCCAAAGCATTAAAAGTGGTTTAGTAAATGCAAACATTGAATACAAACCAGTCAATTTTAGGTTGGGGCGGTTTTGGTCATATATAACCCCGTTAGCTCCAAGAGAAAATTCCAAAAAAAATCATGAGCATGGAATTGACCCTAATCTTACTAAAAATCATGGTCCAAAGTCTGGCCAAAGCATTGAAAGTGGTTTAGTAAATGCAAACATTGAATACAAACCATTCAATTTTAGGTTGAGGCGGTTTTGGTCATATATAACCCCGTTAGCTCCAAGAGAAAATTCCAAAAAAAATCATGAGCCTTGCATTGACCCTAATCTTACTAAAAATCATGCTCCAAAGTCTGGCCAAAGCATTAAAAGTGGTTTAGTAAATGCAAACATTGAATACAAACCATTCAACATTCGGACAGGTCTTTTTTTAATTGTGTTTTTATGGCATTTTACTTTTTAATTACATAATATTATTTTTCAACTGGAGTGGTTAATTGTGCAATATAATATTTTAATAATAATAATGTTATAAATTAAATTGAACAATATAAAATTTCTTGTCTTATTCTATTTTCAATTTTTCGTCTGTGTGTTTCAATATGAGACTTTTATTGAATTGTTTACTAATACATTCACACGTTTCAATTTTAGGATGGTTTTAGGAAATGTTTCACACCCGTAATGTTTGAAATTAATTTCTTTTAAATGTTGTCCGTGACTGGCGCTTAGAGGGTCCAATTTTCGAGCACTCTTTCGAGCATTTCGCTTCTAATGCAGGAATCGATTGTGGTTTAACGATATAAACAAGTGATTTCAGATACCCTCATAAAAAGTAATCTAACGACGTCATTTCAAAAGATCTTGGAGGCCAATTCACGGGTCCCTTTCTTGATATGATGTTTTCATTAAAATTTTCTTTCAATAAATCGATGGTTTGGCCGGCTGTGTGGCACGTTGCAACATCCTGTTGGATAGCTAACATGGAGCTAGCATGCATTGCGCAGGTGGTAAACTGTACTTGTGTGAATGAGGGTGAATGAGTTGAATGAATGTGTGTGTGATAAAAATGTGGTATCACAACGGACCGTCGCCGGTCTAAGTGTGCTGTAAAAAGCGGCTACCTAACCTAACCTAACCTACCCAAGACTAGAATGGGTGGGATAAAAACGCGGACTCCTAAAATTAATCAATACTTTGGAGTAGGGCGTAATTTATATATATATATATATATATATATATATATATATATATATATATATATATATATCTGTTGGTCAAAATAAATATCTCGATTACAAAACTTATCCATTAATAGCTTCTTTATTAGTGGGAAAATAAAAATAATACAAGAAATTATTATTTTTAATTTTTGCTTTATAAACTCTTAAACGGATTTATATTTTAACAACATCAAACTTAAAAATTAATGTACATACGTATATGCGCTATAATTTTTCAAATATTTGTATACGTATTAAAAAACATTATCCGTCTTTTTATTGCAAGAATTATCGAACAAATTACATAAACCCTATTTTTTAGTAATTAAAATTTAAGGAAGTAATTTGCATACTACTATTATATTTATGTTAATTTCTCAAGAATATGATGATATGAATATTTTTAAAGTGGTAAATCTGCATGAAATATTAACATTAAAAATTAATTTATTTTAAAAGTAAATTATCATGTGTATAAATATTCTTATATGTATACATTACCCATTTCTGACATTGTTGTGTAATTGTTAACATCTTACCTGAAAAAATAAATAAAATAAAATCTCATTAAGTATAATAAAATTGGAATTGTACATTATGTACTAATATATAAATTGACTCATTCGCCTTTTATTGATTGGGATGTTGACTATACATAAAACAACTTAATAGTGATCTGAAAATGTTAAAATTCCTTACTCAACGAATAAAATAAAAATATAATTAAAACCAAATCATTTGATTTTAACTAACAATAAAACATTTTATTGCAGCCCATAAAAACTTAAATATTTGTTGTATTTTAACGTTAAATTAATTTGATTAGATTATATATTAAAACAAATAGAGGTGCAGTGGCTTAGGGCAAACAATAGTTCTAATCAAATTAAAGATGAACAATAAAACTGAGCTTAGTACGTTCGTAGGCTAGAACTGTAGGCAATTTAAATAATAATTTTCGTAGATAATGAATTTCATTTTTTAAAGCCATCCAATAGAATTAATCATCATTTCATCAAGTACTTTCATCTTTTAAGATGTGTTTAGAGAATTAAATTGGACAAAAAGTTATTTGTGATTGGTATAAAACTTATTTCATAAATACGAGATATACTATGTCTTATGGAGCAACTATTATCATAATTTGACAGTTATTAGCACTATATATAAATACTTAATCTATAAGCCCCCATACTTAATCCACGTCCTTCCTAAAAAAAAAAAAAAATAGACCCACATTAACTACATCCATTCCATTTTGTATGAAAAAAAAGAAGGCTATTGAGGTCTATATTGCAAATAAAAACATGACTCAAAAGACATTCAACAAATGAAAATGGAACAGAATGCCGCTCAGCTCGCAGCGATTTCTGACCAGTTAACACAACTAGGTCAAAAACAAGCTAAGCATGATCAGATACTAAAATACCTCAATCAAAAAACGGATGTATCTCCACATCCACAGCCACAAAATGCACTTATCAGCTTGGTTAACCACAGCAGAGCATACGCTAAGGGTTTTCGAACCATTGGTTACCTTAGAACAAATTGGCTTGTATACACAAGCAATTCAAAATAAAGTAGAAGGAAGGCTAAGGACATACTATGCCTAGCCGGAAATCCTCGCACATTTTACGAAATGAAAGAAATTTTGCTGGAATCGTTGGGATAAACAGGAACTTTTCTACTTCAAATCACAGCTTTGGTCAAGAAAGCAGAACGATTTATCTGTGCACGTGTATTTTAACAAGATTACAGAAATAGTGCAAAACTGAAAAAAATAAAATCTTTGGCCAAGCAAAAGCTACAATATAATCAGGCATGGCCTGCAATAAATGCATTTATTGAAGAGGATGCATTGGCAGCGTTTGTGTTAGGTTGATGGAAACCGTACTTCGGCTTTAAATTTAGAGGAAGCTTTCCTCTGTAAATTTAGTTCCAATGAGAGTATATCGAGTAATTAAAAAAATTCAATAATCAAGCAAAAAATAGTTTTCAACCGATAAATAGCTCAGAACAAGTCAATCCAAAGAACCATCAATCAGCAGAAATTAACACCGATGGAGGTCGATCCATCAATCCGTTCAAGACGAGCGTTTAAGAACACAATGCATAATATAGAAATCCCAAACGATATTGAGAAGGAACCACAAGTGGAAGTCCAAAATATTTGAAAATTATTGGGAGGACTACAATTCGGACCCGGAAGGTTAAACTATCTTCCAATCCTTAAATGGCACAATAAACTAACTAACCAAAACATTAATATAAAAATATAATTAGGCCAAAAATAATACCAGATCATCTATTAGTGCATAAAGAATCGCAAATAAAGATTATTTTAGGTATTCAAAAAGTATCAAAAAGGGGAAACATTATTTTTTTTGGACATAATCTACCACCGCAATCATATTATGAACCCAATTTCCACGAATATTTTGATGGAATACTTGGAGCTCATTCGCACAATTTCAAAAGAGTCGTAGAAGATCATATCCAAGAAATTCTTAATAGCGGAATCATCCGAAATTCAAGCAGTCCCTATTCTTCCCCAATTTGCGTTATACCAACAAAAGCAGATGCTTCAGGTATCCGAAAAATTAGGGTAGTAATCGACTATTGGAAATGGAATGACAAGACTATTGACGATAAGTTCCCCATACCTCAGATGGAGGAAATTTTAGAGAACCTAGGGAAATCCACCTATTTCACAACGTTAAATTTGAAATCGGGTTTTCTTCAGATAAAAATGGACAAACCTTCTCAAGAAAAAACAGCATTCTCAACCGATCAAGGGCACTTTGAGTTCATAATATTATAATTGTTGGATTCAGCTTGGGCAACCACATAGAAAAGGAGACGGAATTTTTGGGTTATATAATCACACAAGAGGGGGTAAAGCCAAACTTTGATAAAATACAAAAAATTATTGTGTGGCCACTGCCATCTACTCAGAAACAAATCAAGCAATTCTTAGGATTGTCAGGGTACTACCGCCAGTTTATTCTGGATTACTCAAAAATAACAAAACCTTAAATTAATGAATAAGTTTAGTATGCAGAAGCAATTTTCGTTTTTATAATTTATAAAAGTACTCGTAGATTAAAATTGCATCGTCATTGTGTGACTAACTATTGGCTATACTTGGTTGCTTATAACCGGGTCAATTTTTATTATGATTAACTCAACCTATCTCAACCCTATTTATGTTATGTGTAAACGGGTGTGCGGCGAAGCCCAACCATCTCCGGGACGACTTGCTTACAGCTTGGTCGAACACTTCAATCAAATCAATTCAACAAGTGTTCGTGAACTTTTGTAGAAATGGATTAGAGAATAGAAAATTTTGTAAAAATCATCTGTGATCCAGATGCTATAGTGATGGATCCAAATTTTTAATTTGGTTTATAACATATGATCTATCAAATGAAATGTATTTTTAAAAGCAATCAAGTGGTACACAATTTTTTGATTAAAAATTATTAATTAAATTTAAATTTGCATTGTGTTTAGCCCAAATTACATTCAAGACGCGTACATGATACAAAAAAAAAATCTGATGCACAAAAATTCACCACGAAGTTAGCTGTTTAAAGTTGAAATATTCACTACTCAAAATATAATTTCATCAGTATAGCCTTTGTTAATAACGAAAATATTATGACTTTTGAGTGAAAACTTTTGTTTAACTATGCTCAAGACGAGTTTATGCATTTCTATCTTGCTGCAAAATATTCACCGACCATATATAAGCCAATCAAAACAAGCCATTTCGTAAACAAATTACCGCTCCCAAATTAAAATAATTTCAAATCGATGCAAAATGTGCAGCAGGCGGGCTACAACTGCTACAAATTAAAAATATGCTCAAATTTTCACTCATTATGTCAATTTTAGCTCTTTTCAATTTTTTTTTTTACTTTTGGCTGTATTTTGGAGAAACCGAAATGTCATTGTCGTCTTGACGTTGTCAAAATAGTGACAAGAGTTTGCCGAAACTATACATATTTGTGTGTATTTAATGGTAAGATTAATGTTAATTTTAATTTGTAATTAATTATATTCTGTTTTCATTTTTTTCATGAGAAAATGTGTACTGCCATTCCAGTAAAACTCGCTAGACAACTTTTTGCGGTCGGTGCAAATAAATCAAATGTCGTGTTTTTATAATGGTGGATGATGGATGTGATATTTATTGTTTAAGATAAGTATTTTGTATTTATTAAAATTGTGGTTGTTTATTTTGATTGTATATTTCTAGACTCATGTACTGGAAGTCCCAGTTGGAAGTAAATATTTCTGGCAAAATTTTGAGACAGAATTATTTTAAAGTGGTAAATCATATACACAGTTGAGTCATTTGTGGCAACATTTAAGATTTCACCGAGTCATTAAGCCATTTGATTGCAGCGTCGAAGGATCTACTCAAAAATTTACTTCGCCCTTATTTGAATGATCATATTCGAAAATGCCACACTTGTGAACGGCCGTATCAGTGGTGCCTAGTATGTCGAAAACTTACTATCATCGGATCAGTATTTTAACAACACAGACTTATACACCGTAGAGAACGGCGATATGGATGCGAACTGTGTGGCAAACGATTCTATCGAGCAGTCGTACTACAAAATCATATAAGAATCTATACTGGCGAGAAACCCTATCCCTGCGAGTATTGTTCGAAAGTATTTCGACAAAACATTTTAGACCAACAATTGTGCCACGGCTCTATCGACACCAAATTAGAATATAAGCTACCCAACTTCTATCTAGATTTATTCGTTTGGTTGACACCAGCTGAAGCGTTGCATATAAAAAGTAGGTTTAATTAATTATTTAATTGTTTCAATATGATTTAATCCTTGAAACGAAAATTTGTAATCCACACATGACGTTGTAAGGTAAAGAGAAATGCTCTAATTATTGTCAAGACGATTTGGCCGATGATGATAGTATGGGAAAGGGAAACAAGTGTTCCTCTGGCTTGGACCACGTTGCAGTGTAGTTAAAATAGATCGGCCCAATATACAGCACATGAAGAATAAACAATGGGCGCGTTCTCGGAATTTTTCAAAATGTTTTCACGGATCCGCGTACAAAAAGCCACCAATCGTTTTTTTTTTTGTTTTAATTTTTAAAATTGTATTATTTTATGTATCTTACACACTAATAAAATTTATTAAATTAATTAAAATTTTATTTATATTTATACTTTTATTTCGATATGTTCGGAGGTCGTTTGGTTTTCTGATAGTCTTAATTCGTGATTATTGTAATCTTCTGGTGCATCCTTACAAGGTACGCACATACATACAATGATTCAGTATTTACAGTGGGTTTGGTAGTGAAATCACACTGTAATTTCTAAACAATTGTTCTGAAAAATATAAACATAAATATAGTGGAACAGTGTTTCCAGTATTAAAATCGGATGAGTATAGTAACATTTGATGGTGGCCTTACGAGTTTGATTTCCCTCTCGAAAGTTTTATGCAAAGAAACTACAAACAGTAGTATTTTATGTGATATATTATCATCATACTTGCTTTGTAAATAGCATCAATTTATTTACATTATGTCAAAATTATGTCAAACTGACATAATTTTTGACAACCTCAAATTGAGCAAAAAGCCATGTACCAACATACTAGAATAAAAAGCGGCTAACTTCACCCCGCTTTGCAAACAATTTTGCAGCAAGATAGAAATGCATAAACTCGCCATTAGATTGCTAACTTCGTGGTGAATTTTTGTGCACCACAATTTTTTTTTTTTAGTATCATGAACGCGGCTTAAAGCTAAGCGGTAAACTTAAATGGGTTTTTAGAAATTTAAGTTCTTATAAATGGGCATTTGACAAAGAGTAATTGTCTCCTGAAAATCCTGGGAGACATTTGCTGAACAATGAAAATCAATCTCTTGTATACACGTCTGTATGATAAAGTTATGTGATGCACACACCATAATTTGTAGTACTGTATGGTTAATTAGTACAGATATAGCATAACTCAATTTTTGTAATTTGTGAATTTTGATTTTAAATCACTTTGGTTTACGCGCGTTTTCTCGACTGAGCAGCCCTCTATTTCGCAAAACTACTAAGCAAAAATTGAGGTTGATCATGTTGAGACAGATTTATAGACTAAATGTATAAATTAGGTTATTTGCAACAATCCTGATGGTTTCTTACTATGCCTCAACTTCTATTCTTGTCGCGGCCCAAATTTAATTATAACTACATAATTACAACAATTTAAGTGGACTATCGGATGATCTATAGTCGTCCGTACTCTCTCGCTTGTCTCAATCATAACTATTGCGTGTAAACTCGTTTATCCACAACATAAATACGAATGAAAATAACCATTCGAGTTTGAAAACTCTGCAATAAATGAATGGAAAATCGTTGCTCCTTCCTCATAGAAAATATCAGATTTTCACATCACATCGTTATTTTCCAACTTTCATGAAAGATCAAATTCATTCAAGTCTGTATATATGTACATATATAGTTATTTGAACACTGTGTGCCATGTTATGATTATATCTTTGCTGATCCGTATAATTTCAGCATTTTGAAAATAAGCAATTTAAATACTATAAAGTTAACCATCTAGTTTCTTCAAAACGGACGTACATTTTAATTCTACTACGCCTTTTACAACCATTTTGTATGTAGAAGGAAGACCAAAATTAATTTGCTTTTCATTATGTAAGCTTGTTGGAAAAAGTCTTGTCGAGCAGACGAGCACTGTTAATAATACATATACTCATTTTATATTTGTATATAACAATAATTTTTTTTTGTTGTTTGTTAAGTCGAGACGTTATCACTTACTATAACACAACACAAAACAAAACTAAAAAGAAGCAAAAAAAATAAGAAAAAGAAAAGCCGAACAGAATTACCAACTTGTTGCTTTACTGCCGCTGCTTGCTTATGTACATATATAAATACAATTTTCCCATTTTTCCGTTTTTTTTTTGTTGGTTCGTTTTGATATTTTCACTTGCTGGCTCTTATTCTTATTAGATATTTAATTTTATTTTTATTTTCGGTTGCGATTACATTATACAATATACAAATAATAATAGTAATCGTATACATAAACACAGCAATTTAAAATGGCACAAAAAGTAGTAGTTTTCGGTTTTGTTGAGACACAGGACACAACACAAAATACCAAGAATGTTTTTACATTTTTTTTAATATAAAGTTTGGAATATCCTTTTTAGTTCAATGTGAGGGGGAAATTATGCAAATTTTCATTGTATTATTTGACAGTCTGAGTATTAAATGTAGAAGTTCAATTGTTATTAAAATTGTACATTGGCTTGATTTTGAAAGTAATCACAGTATTAGCGCCTCATAGTATGCTACCTTTTGTCCATATGTAAAAAATATTTTTATATTGACGGTAGCTCGCAAGATTTATTATCATTAATGATGTAATTCTCGTGCTTAAAATAAGTGCTTGATAAATATACGCAGGACCAAATTGTAAGACTAGTGGCAGTTTAGCAATTTGGAGTACGTGAAAATTCTAGGAATTTTTAGATTTCTAATTGTAAAGAATTTAGCAACTGGTGTCTGATCAAATTCACATGGTTTTTATTCTGATTAGAATTAATCACTATTCTCACTGAACTAGCAGTTTCCTCTTATTTGGCAACAGTTGGCACTATGGCTCAACATCAAAATATCTAGTCTACATCAAATCATATAATCCGCACTCAATAACGTTCAACGCTTTACTATACATATTTACATACGTACTTGTTTGAATGTCTTATATTAGAAATCACTTTTTCATGAATTTGTTTATTGACAAGATACTACTGAACGTATTCATGCTATCCTCAAATAGTTTATACACGCGAGAAGCTTATGGTTTTCAATTTATTTTACAATTTTCTATGTCGATGAATGAAAATTGCTTTTTTATTTCATTTCCAATTTCCATCTTATCATAAACGAACAAAAAAAAAAACAATATACTCGTACGTTCATGTCTGTAAGTGTTCGGTTTTGTATTTTATGCATGCATATTCAAATGGAAAATTGTACATCGAATCTAAGAAAGAAAAGTTTTTTTTTATGTGGTCGTTGAATGTTTAACTGAAAATATAAAAAAGTGGTAGATTTTGGTTTTGGAAATTTTATTTCCCATTTTATTTTTTTTTGGTTGGTTGTTGAATTATTTATAGAGTGGTGATTTGTAGTTTTACTCCTCGTATCATTTTTCTATGTTGGATTTTGGAAAATCAAAATACAGAAGTTAAATTGAAAATTATTTGGAGTGTTTAAGAGCATTTTAAATTAAATTATATTATTTGTTCTGTATTCAGGGTTGTGTTTTATTATTATATTGAATTAACATTTTTAGTCGATATTTTGATTTATATTTAATTGATGCAATCAAATCGAAATTATAATATGAGATTTGTAATCATGTACATTGGTTTGATTAGCAAAATTTTACGAAACATACTCAAAATACTTCATAATCAAGCTATGCTACAATTAACAGTTTTCGTCGTTGGCCAGAGATTTTTATTCGTAGATTAGATTTTACAACTGTTATAGTTGGCATCATTTGTAACGATAACACAAAATTTTGTGGTTGTTACAAAATGAAATTTGTTATTATGTGTTAAGTAAAAGAAATACACTGACCTTATAAAGAGTTTGCGAAAATCTAATCAGTAAAATCAGAGTGAAATTAAATTTTGTCGAAGCAAGATTACGGTTACATATTTTTAATTAAAATATTTTAATTTTTCTGCGTGTACTGGATTTTGTGGCTTTTAGGCAGTTTGGCTTTAGCGCCCTTATCGTTACCAGACAGCTCGAGGAACGGCACATTGCATATCGCCAGCCTGTAGTACGCACATGAGTAATGGCTCGGCCCATAGATATTCGAAATCATGGATGCAAAAACTCCATTTGCATGCCAACCCTATTAGGATTCTAACCCGGTACCCTCCAATCTAAACAGGCAGCTTTTATCACTATGTTGTCGACCATTTTCCATTGAATTCACATTTTTTTTTAAACTTAGTTCAAAATACTTACGCATTTATCTAAATCCGACGAGAAAAAACCCCAAACCCAAAAATCCAAGTAAATGTATAAATAATACTTATTTGGAAATTAAAATATTTTAAGCCAGATGGCCATGCCAATCTTCTCGAATTCTATATAATTTGCCTGAAAACACATAAGCAATTATTTTAGCTCCAAACTTTATTGGAAGATATAATTTAGTTTGTTGCAACTATTTTAATGAAAATTATAAAATTTTTGTGAATAAAGAAGACACTTGAGAATTAGGTAAATAAATGAACAATATATCCCTTGATCGTGATGTTCTAGTTAAATAGCATAAATGTAAATATTTAGTTACATACGTTTGTTGAATATTTAGGTCAAGTAATGTATTAGATCCCAATGAAATGTGATTGTTCAACCGCATCTATAAAAACGTTTTAATACGACAACATACATTCACATAGCAATAAATGTAAATTCATATTATTCTACCAAATGAAAGGTAATTTAGCCAACCGTATTATATTTGCTGTATCAACTTCACAAATACGTTTTCGGTCATAAATAGTAATTTATGGAGACTAGGGCACCGTTAAATAAGATTTTTAATCCAACGAAAGACCCTAAAAATGAAACATTCAAATATTTTTTGCCGAACTTAATGGGAGAAATCCTTTTTTTTTATTAACTGTAGGTAATAAGTACAATAATAGTATAAGGTAGTTCCAAAAATATTATTTAATTTCATTAAATATAAGAAACAAATAATTAGATTTAATGATTATTTACAAAATAGGGCAAAGCCAAAGAGACATGTTACTAAAAAAAAACTAATTTTTGTAAATTTTGACAGAAGACAATTTTTTTTCTTCGAAATCGCATCAGGGAATATGTAAAGTGGTAAACCCAAGCATTTTAAAAGTTTGCAGACATAATACTTTGCCCAATAAATACAATACAGGTAATGAATCTGAAAAATGTTTACAAGGCACCCTATTTTTTTTTTTTTTTTAATGTTTGAGCAAATCTAAAACTCAAATTTAATTATTTACAATTTACTTGCAATTACTTACAATTTACTTACAACATTAATATGTCCATGCCATGTTATATTAGAATCGAAAATAAATCCTAAATACTTAAAAATTAAAGTTGGGCGAATCTCTCCAGCACTCAATACCACAAATGGGCCAACGGTGCTTACTTACACAGTAAAAATATCCAACCGTTATTCTTGGTCATCACCGAGAATCGAATCCGTGACCTTCGATTACCAAAGCAAGGACGGTACTTATTGTGCCAATGACGGTGGCCCTAAATACTTAAAAGACTGAATACGAATAACCATATATAGTATCACCAATTTTTAAAGATGTTGTATTGCAAAGTTTCTTATAAGGTGACTGGAAAATCATAAAATGCGATTTAGATAGATTGAACGAAATCCTATTGGATCTAAAATAATAAAGCAAAATGTTCAAATCACATTCCATTTTATGAGCTATCATTGTATCACATGCAAAAATTCTTAAATACCCAACTAACGGCAAACGCGAAACATCATTTACGAATATAACAAACAATACACCACAATCTACATGTAACACATTACTCTTTATACCATCAATCATGACAATCTGTGGTCGTTTCTTTTAATTAATAACTTTTAATTAATTCGTTTAAATTTGTCCTACAGCAGCAGCAAAAATATTCGTTTTTTGTGCTGGCAACAATTCACGAACAATTATTATATAAAAATGTATTGTTCGCAAAGCACTTCACAACAATGAAAATGTCGCAAATTCAAAGTTGTACGATTGATTGATTTTTCAATTTTTCACTGCGCCAATTGGTTGAAAGTAAAATTTTAAAAAATCGTCTCCAAGCGGTAGGTAGTATAACTAAAATTCCAATTAACTTTAGCTAAAGCTAAAAAATATTTTTCTTCATCTAAATTATAGATTACTATATACATTGCGATTGTTGTTGTAAATACTCCAGGGCACCTATAATTTAAATAGTATTTCAGGATCTATCGTATTGTTACGTTTATACCCTGTCAAACAAGGTTCGATTTTCCGAATAAATAACACTAAACACTAATGTAACTAATTCAATTATTTAACTTCACAATAAATATTTTATTACACTTTAAGAACACTGTATTTTACTTTATAAACACTTAACTTGCACTTTTTCCTTTTTATTACTACTAGCACTATCGCGGTTAAATCATAACTAATTAACTCCTAAATGTATATTGAGTATATAAAAATATCAAATATTCTAACCTTCAAATATATCAAATATTCCAACCTTCTAGAAATTTCCACAATATTCGAGTGTCTAGACTATTCTTGAATAGTCTAGACACATATACTTTACAACAGTTTTACATTTAATCGCTCTATATGCACCACCTTCAGCTTTCCTCGCTGCCCTTTCTTAATCCGATAGACTACGTCGTTTATTTTGGTGATGATGGTGTACTGTCCTTCCCATGAAGGTTGCAGCTTCGGTGATAAACCCTTCTTCCGTTGTAAATTGTTACACTATACTAAATCTCCTACTTTGAAACCACTGTTGTTTACTCGTACGTGATTCCGGGTCTTTATTCGGTTACCTGACACTCGTATTTTCTCAGGTGGAACTATTTCTGAGTTTGATGGACGCTTTTCCCACTGATCCATTACAACCCCCCTGATTGGTGCTCCGGCATAATCTATACGCAGTGGCAGGTCGGGTCTATTGCAATCCAACAATCCCTGCCTCACATCCACCACAAAGCCATTCGCCCTCAAGAAGTCCATCCCCAAGATGACTTCATCCACTATATTTGCGACCAGCACTTCGTGTTGGAACTGAGTATTGCCAATTGCGTCCTCGCCTGTGACCTTTAACTATTAAACCGTCTCCACCTCATCCCAATCTTGTGCAGTCTCATTTATCATCGCACAAGTAATAATCTCGGCGAAAGTCGCTTTGAGTGACAACATTATTGCTTTGCGCGTCTCTGGATCCCGTATTCCATCAATGAACGCGTCTATCTTAATTCTCTCCATGTAATCGAGAGACGTATTCATATGTGCCAAATGCACTAGCCGCTCGACTGCTGCGGAATAATTTTGAAGTCTCTCCGATCTTTTGATATCGATTTTTTAGCTCCATACGATGCATCTTTCGTTTATGGTAACTTCCATACTTTCGTTCCAGCGCCTTCATTATTTCGGTCATGCTCCGGAATAGTCTGGTTTAATGTATAACGGGTATTTACACCAATTATTGTAACCTTCTAAAAATGTCCACAATATTGGAGAGTGTCTAGACTATTCTTAAATAGTCTAGACACACCGACTTTACAACAGTTTTACATTTACGGTAGTGTCTCTACTCAAATAGAGATGTCGCCACGATCGTAGCCGCATTGTTACGATTGTGGTGACATCTCAATTTGAGTAGAGAAACTACCGTATATGTAAACGTAGTAGATTAGATATATGTCTAGGCTATTCAGGAATGGTCTGGACAATTCTCGACTATTATGACAGGTTAAATATTTGGTATCAATACGTGTTGAAATGTAAGGAGTTAGTTAGTATGGCTCTAAATTATATAATGGAATAATTATGGAATAAATAAATTAGTCTTTTCTAGAATTAAATTTGGTGTTTTATTCACAATCAAGTGATTGAAGGTAATCTGACAAGGCTAAAACGTAACAATTGGTGATAGAGGTGGGATTGTAAATCAAGAAAAGATTCTAAATGAGTTTTCCGATAGTATTGATCTGGCTAAACTTTATTCCAGGTAGTTTATAAATGGATTCAGGACAAGTACCAGGTAATTGATCAATGGAGTTGAGTCAAGAGAGAGAACAAACACATGGAGAGGTAGAGAAAATGCAATCGGTGGTATTACATATTGAACAAAAGTTACAAACAGACATAGAAGTAGAGCAGAATGGTTTCAACGGTACTGGAAAAATGCAAAGTTCGGAGGAGAATGTTATAGGCTTAATAATCGAGAATTGCAAACAGATAAAGCTCTAGGCTACGAGAATAAACTTCAACACATCAAAAGAAATGGAATTTCAACCAATAGTATTATTGAACAACATCTTTCGCGATGTTGAAATTTCAATTTGAAGTGGCGATTGGATTTATAGTGGCTCTAAAAGGCGGAGGTCGAAGAACCAGAGGTGGCAGTAACATAAGATGTGCGCCGTGTGACGTAATAGGTCACACCTCTCAGGGATGTTGCGAAACAAGATAGAGACGTCTAGAATCGAATACTCATGTACAAGGAGGATCATGTTGAAAGTAGCCAAAACGGAGGGCTAAAAAAACAGGAGAGCAATTGGACTAAAGGAAGTCTGCCGCTATTCCATGGCTTTAAGAGATTGGTACGAGGCGGTGACGATTTAACGATTAAGGCCGATATGAATGGGAAGTTCGATGTTATCATGCCACATACCAGAAGTAGCGTCCTCGTTTGATATACTCATAGGAAAATTATAATCAGGTGATGGATCTAACTTAGAAACAGCCACAGGAGAGAGTGAAATCATACCGAGTAAGAAGATTGTAACGATAAGGTTGGCAATACTCAGATTTAACATGCATTTCTGGTGGCAAAATTAGTGGATGAGGTCATCTTGGGTATGAACTTCATGACTGCGAATAATTTCGTAATGGATGGTATTGGACTGCAATAGATTCGAGTTGCCACTTCGTATAGATGCCGTAGCAACAATCAAGAGAGTAGTAGTGGATTAGCAAGAAAAGCGGGCGTAATTAATAGTGGTTTCGAAGAATGAATTTTAGTATAGGACAACAGGATAATAGGATAACATCCAATCTGAATCGGAAGAGGGGTATATCACCGAATTCAGCACTCTTTCTTAATCCATACTGATCACAAAACAAATAAATCGAATTATTTAAAAACTCTGAAGTACTTTAGCTACTTTGAGACAGTTATGGGATAAACGCCAGTTTCGAAAATTATATTTGTAAGATCCGATAAAAAGCCGAAAAAATCAAACATTGTGTTTTAAAACAGATTTCCGGACCAGGGTCGCCTCTTTTACTATTATTTAATGAACAAATAAGATTAAAAATCACAGCAAATTTGGTTGAAGATAGAAATAGTCGTTTAACTTCGTCCGGTTATTTGTTTTTTATTTGTTAACATAATATTACAATTCTCTTTAGCATATAGTATGTAGATTAGATTTAAAAGATACTTCGGTAAAGAAACAAATTCTGCGTTTACTAATTTTTCATCAATTCTCTTGGAACATTAACGCCATTTAGACGAAAATAATCATACGATACTTTAATAAAGGGGTTTCCAATAAGAGGTTTCATTTTAATATTTAAAAAAAGAACAGTACACCATATTCTTTCATGAAATTTTCCATGACCAATTCGCACATTTGCGGCTGTATGTCCTCGATAACTTCACGAATTCCATCTTTAAGGTCTTGAATCGATTGTGGAGCATTGGCATAGACCATATCTTTCACGTGGCCCCAAATAAAAAAGTTTAAAGGTGTTAAATCACAAGATCTCGGTGGCCAATTGTGATCACCGTCTTGCTGAAAATAAACGTCGTCCACATCAATATCTTCCAATTCCGGCCATAAAAAATCATAAATCAAAGCTCGGTGGCGCAATCCATTCACCGTAACAGGTGCACCAGCCTGATTTTCGAAAAAGTAAGGCCCAATCACCGCCAGCCAAAAAACCGCACCAAACAGTGACACGTTGTGGATGGAGAGGGTTTTTAACAATCATTCTTGGATCTTCTGAGCTCCAAATGCGACAATTCTGCGTATTAACGTAGTATTTTGATGCATTTGAAGAACCCAATGAGCGAAAATACAACGTTTATGTTGATCGACCGGCTTGAGTTCTTGTGTTAACTGAACTTTAAAAGTTTTTAGACCTGTAAGTCTTTAAGCAAAATAAGGTGTAATGTATTTTGTGGAACGTCTAATTCCAAAAATCGACGAGGAATCGACAAACCTGGGTTTTCTTCAACACTACTAATTGTAGCAGCAATATTCATCAGTTGTTCTTGAACCCACACGGTTTCGATTCTTCATATCACTAACGTGTCCCAACACCTCAAATTTTTCCACCAGTTTCACTATTGCCGGCCGTAGTATTTCACGACGACCAAAAAGTGCTTCACTTTTGCAAAATTTTCACCATTTTTGTAGTGAATTTTAACAATTTCAATGCGTTGCTGAAGCGTGTATCGTATACCATTTTTATTAATGGCATAGTTTTTACTTGTCAAATGTCAAAAGATGGCAGCTTCCAAATTGGCAGCTGCCCAAATAGCGCAGGCTTGAATAGCTAACTGAAACCTCTTATTGGAAAACCCTTTAAAAAGTTTTACTTCATTTCACGTATGCTGCATACGTTTGATAATATCGCAATACATATCATTAGATCTTATAGCAAATGTTAAGAATTCGTATCATTCAATGTGTATCGAACACAGTCAACAAAATTTAGACACATTTCAACCATGCATTCAGTACTTTTCTATCTGGTATTAGACAGTTTAAAATTAAATGTACTTCACATGGACTTCAGAGTTAAACAAGTTTGAAAAATTGGCTCCGAGAATTTCCGGAAATATCTTTTTAATTATACGTGTTTCGTAAATTATGAGAAATAATAAAAATTTACTAGAACATCGACCATTATGACTTTTATATAACCAGAAACCATGACAATCTCTAAAGCGATACTCATACGTGTTCTTTTTTAATTAAATTAAGATTTAATTTGATTATTATGTGTAAAGTCATATAAAAGATATATAAGTTTAATTTACAAAAATTAAAATCAAAACAATAAAACACATACAGCTTTTCGCTGGAGTACATCATCATCTTGTGTTAGCGAGCACAAAGTAAAACAAAAAAACGTTAGATCAATAAACGTACATAAAAAATATTGCTGTACGTAATGTTTTTAAAATTAAAATTAAATACAGCTTCTGATCACAAAACACAGTGTGTCTGTGTAGATGTATACAGAGCTTATATGTATACATGACATGTTCACATTATTTAATATCTATCTACACAAAAATGGTCTTCTATTGTACACGTTTTGTGAAAATAAAGTATACCTACGAGTACGTACCAGTAAGAATAAAAAAAATTAAATAAAATTTAAAACCATGGATAAATTAATTTAAAAACAGAAATGAAAAAGGGTGAATAATGAGTTTAAAAAAAAAAAAAAATTCTTAATTTACAAAAAAAGAAGAGAAAAAAAAATTATTTTCTTTGAAGATTTTTTAATTACTTTCTAGAAAAGTTTTGATGAAAATTAAAAATACTCGTATATATAGAGAGCAGAAAACTGAATGAAAAGAATAAAAATCGCATTCCTAGGAAAAAGGGTTAAATTAAAAAGCGAATTGGGTGAATTTTACAGGATTGAGTTGTAATTTATAAGCGTTATGATGATAATAAAAAAAAATTAATTATTGATTTTCTTCTTATTTCTATTTTTACTTTTGCTATACAAATTTTTAGTACTGTGTACATAAAAAAAATGATTTACTGCGTACCGTATTTGAAATTGTACGCCGTTTCTTTCTTCTATAAACTAACTCTTATAAACTGGTCAAATAAAACTTATTTTAATATATTTTATTTAAATTGCGATTAATTGAAATATTGTTTTTTTGTCCGTTGTGATTGTTCTAAAACTTCGGGTGACTATTTACAATTTGATGATTTAATTTGGGCGCTACAGTTTGAAGATTAATGAAAGAATATTTTGTTAAGGTCAGACTTCTTCAAATTTTATATTTAGTTAATCATATCATTGTTTTATCTAAAAGTTCATTTGAAAGCGGTAAAGTAACTAGATTATTTCGTCACTATTTATTAATAAAATAATAACAAAAAATTGATTATGGTTAAGGCTCTACTTCACCTATTTAAATACCAAAATGCATCTAAAATTGAATTTTAAATTGTGTAAATCTCCGCTATCGAAAATTACAAAATAATCCATGAAAAACTTGTTTTTTTGCCACTTATGACATCTAATTTAAAAGGAGTGAACTATAAATGCACGATATTTAGTTGATTTCTAAACCATTTTTACATCGAAGATACATTTTTTTCAATAAATTGATTTGTCAGCTAATCGATATAAAATAGTTTTCAATTAAATTTTCAATTTTCTCGCTTATTAGAATGAATTTTTATAAAAACGTTTATTAATCGCTAGATAATACCATTCTTTTATATCTATCTATAAGTGGTCTCCCCCTACACACAGGAAACTCACGTTATTTTAAAAAGATCGCCACGTAAATCACAATGTAGAGATTTAATATTAATATTCGGCAAATAATGTGAATTCTTATGAATTTTTAATATGTTATCTTCTTAATTGAAAGTGATAATTCACGTAAAATTGACAGAGTGGATAATAGAGATAGAGATATCTCCCTTAGGACAGAAAATATTTAGGATCCGCTGAAAAGAAATATCAACATTTACTTCAAAAACCAGTAAATTTAACGTAATATAAAGTTAAACTCTGGTTTATTTCTTGCACCGTGGGCCCATTGTGGCATTGAGTGTGGAACCTCAGTAGGTTCCAACCGTTTTAATAAAAAAATAATAATAATAAACTCTGGTTTGCCTATTTCATGACAAACAGAGTGAGGAAGGAAATTTTAGTTTTGATCCTAATAAAATTAGTGAAGCCCAGACAATTGTTAAGTCATGGGGTTTAAAAGATGAAACTTGTGCTGTGTTAAAAGAATATGGTTTTAATTTTATATTTAACAAATTGGACAAAAGATTTTTCGGGCAACGATCCATAATCAAACAAAAATTAGGGGAATTAAAAAAAGAACGAGTAAGTAAAATATTCGATTATAAAATAGAACACATTTGCCTTATTTAGTATTAATACTTACTGTCGGTTTGATATTTGATAGAACATTCCAGTAAATTCATTAAGTGATCCATCGAGTGAACCAGGGCAAAAAATGTTTAATTGGCTGGAAATTAGCAACGCTGTGTGTAGTGATCGTCAATCTCCGCAGCGTCCATTATCATCAGTTGGAATACTGCCTATGTCATTGAACGAACCAACTAGCGACGACATAATATTAATAAGTAACATCAACGACCAAAATATCATATCCCACTATGTGGAGAAAAAAAGACAGATCATAAGCATCAAAAGCTTTTGACTGATTGCGAAGTAGATTATTATTCTACAAATAATAAAAAAATGTCTTATTCTGATAAGGAGAAATGGTTTATTGCGATTGACAAAATATTTCCACAATGATAAATCGGTAAGAATTGAATTGTCTAATTTTGTACATAGATATATTGCGTATTTTCGGTATTAAAATTATTTTAATATTCAGTTTCATAAGACAACTTACTTTTTACCACGGCAACCTGGAAAAAAAATCCAACTGGAAAATTATCGTTGAAATGGATTAATATAAGTGGTTCCTGCTTAACTGGCAACATAAAAAACGTTGCAACAAATTCAAGAAATACTAGAAGTTCATGCTTTACTTCATGATAATGGTAAGTAATCCCCCAAATTCAAAATATATTATTTATTATTTACAAATGTGTATTTGTAGATAACCAAGAAGATATAAAGATATGGCTCTATAGTAATATTTCACCATGGAACGCAGTTTGTGAAAACTGGAAAAAACAGCCTCATTAAGATAATCTTTCTTTCAAAATATTGAAATTTACTAGTTGCTATTATTCTGGCCAAGAATAAATTATGAGACTGGATACCAAGTGCTAGGATCAAGGAAATTAAATTAATGCAAATAAATTAAAACCACACAATTGTTCTTGAATTTGTATAATTTAATTTTTTAATTTAATATTATTTATGATATGTTAAATTTGAAATGTAAAACACAAATAAAAAAATTTGTATAACTAAAAATAATAAATAAATAAAATTCACTTTAAAAATACTTAGCTTCTTATTGATTATTTAATAATTCCCACGTCGAATTAAATGAATTTCCATATAAAAATTCAACGAGTCGATCTAATTAAGAGGGAAACATGTTGTTTTCACTTTTTAAAATAATGTGAACTCACCTGAACAGTGATTACTAAATTTCACGTTAAATTCATTTGTTTTCCTATTAAATAATTGACGTTGTAATTTAACGTGATCATTCACGCAATTTTAACGAACTAGTCCTCTTGGATGAAAACCATAGGGAAATCACGTCAATTTTATTCTATATTACGTGATCATTTTTCTGTGAGGCAGCACAGGCGGTGTCTAAATTTCACATACAATTTTTTTTATGTAAATGGGGTGGTCCCAGTAATTTATATAGCAGTTATAGAAATCGACCTATCGCAAGTACCAGTATATTTAGAAGGTCTATTGCTTTTTGCGGAGAAAAAGTTACAAATAAAAATAAAAGATATAGAACAAATATAAGCACATAGTTTGATGTGACGAAAGATACAAATTTGAGCGGTGGCAAGAAACAAAAAATTAAGCTTCCGTCCACGTTAAACACATTCAAAATTCTGACAGGTCATAAAAAAAATAATAATATAACCAATTTACTTTATTTTTGCTCAAATTTATACATTTATTTATTAGCTAAATAATAACAAATAAAAATGTGTGATTTAAAACAGTCATGGTAAATTTCTTGACTAGGAGGACAAATGCTATATTGTCTGGTAAAAAGATAGTCTAGTATAGGGTGGCCAGAAGGTCACTTTAAAAGAGAACATGTTTTCTTTTTTCACCTTGATCTCATCCTACATCAGATCTCTGATCTCGATATTGTACAGGATAAATGGATGAAATATCTGTTGCAATCGAAAAATTATGAACTTTTTTCAGATTTTTTTTCAATCGTTGGTCAAAATAAAGGATGCCAGACGTTCCGTTTTGGAAAGAACTGGGGTCCTATTCCTAAATACGAATTTGTATAAAAATTGTACAAATTCGTACAATTGGTATTTTTGAAGATTTCTGTACTTTCATGAATTAGTTGACAACTTCAAAAAAAAAAATGTATAAAAAGTTTCTATTGTGTTTCTTAAAAACATTTTCATAATCTAATTAATTAAATTAAATTGAATTAAGGAATTAAATACATTCTCTTTTTATATTATGTCTTACATATATTCTAAATAAAATGTTTATAATAACATAATGCCATAAACGTTTTGGAGGGTATCTTTTTTTGAGCCCTTTACAAAACTTTTTCAAAATCAAGGAACGACCACGAAATTTGATCTCAAATCGAGCTAGTTAGGAAGACATATGAAGGGAGTCTGAATAAAATCTTTTATTTTAAATTAAAATTACAGAGCTCTTGTCAAAAATACTTATCTTAATTTTGAATTTCTTGTATCGTAATTCGCAACTGTGGTGATTTATTTGTAATAGAAAAAATGGTAGTGTTATGCCTAAACAACCAAATGAAAACTACATATTTTTCATATTCAAACGACAAAAACATATACCCAAGGTTTAAAATCAGTACCATTCAAAATAAATTTTCCAAAGAATACATGACAGTGTAAAAATATTTGAGTCGATTGAATTCAGAAATACCAATCCATTTTTGTTTTGTATATCATTTTCGTTTCGAACAACGATACATATTGTATTCAGGAATGGGACTCTGTCCTTCTTTGGAACAACAATGTGTTCTTCCCGTAAATAATGTTCTTTTTTAAATCATTTGAAAATTAAACTGCTCTAACTAAAAAAACTAAGTATTGCTTTTGAAAAATATGTCCTCAAAACCATAAAACAAAAATAAATACACAACACGCAACTCTGGAATGGGTTCTTCAGTTTTCTAACCGTAAAATTGGATAAATATTAAAACCAGTACATAAAACAAGTCGTAATATTTGGGCAGATAATCATGGAGTATACACATCTCATGAGAATCATTAAGGATTACTAAACCCTGAAGAAAGTATATACAAACACAATAAATTTGTTTTCTGCACCGAATAGGGCCTCGAACTCGAACTGCAGGGCCTCGAACTCCAAAGAATTTTCACTTTTTGAAGTGTTCATATTGAAAACCCAGATAATGGAAATTCTTTGGACTAAGTTGAACTTTATGCGCTTATGCGGGCAACTTAGAAATTCAGAGAGATTTTAGTATTTGAATCAATTTTCAGTTCATAGTCCTGAAATAAGTGTAGACAACCGACGGCAACAAAAAAAAAGAAATTTTTTGGTTCCATTTTTCATTTTGCTGTGCGGAATACCATTGGCAATCCAGAGAAGAATACGAGTTGAGAACCATAAATATTAAAAATGTCTGGATTCAGTCGATCTTCCAAATGACTCCGTCACAATTTTGGAGGCCCAGAAATTCTAGTTTTTCTGGATTTCGTTAAAATTAAGTAATTTTTTGGAACCTTCCAAAATCTTCAGTACCTAATCTAGGCCTCATCGTGGCTCTTCAAAGTTCTGTATGTGTGTTTATGTTTAAATGTTTTTAAAATTTAGTTCGTGTAAACTGTTTTTGTCTGTCCTTTTCTGGATACAAAAAATACCAAAAACTAGTTTACTCACGTGAATATCTGGCAGTCTTACCAAGATGCCAATATAAAAAGAGTGTGTTCATTGATTTGGTTTGAATGGACCGAACGAAATAGGTTCAAAATACCTAGAGTGCGAGCCCATGGCATTACAATCACTTTTAAAACGGTGAGCAATGAGCATTCCAAGCATTGCCCATGGCGTTACAATCACTTTTATCGTCCATATCAAAACTCAGATAAATCTGATTCTTCGGAATCCTCTTATAAACCAAAATAATTAATTTTGTTTGGTTTTGTTTAATTACACAATTAACCGCCTTTTCGATTTTCAAGAAAATGTTCTCTTTTTCTCATTTACTATTATGAATATGGACACCCTAGTCTAGTAACATGTTGAGGACTGAAGAAAACAAGGTGAAATTAACTGTACAACAGTTTCAATCCTCATTAAGTAAGAGAGTGGTAAACAGTAAATTATGTGCGTTGAATTAGTAAGATAATACATAAAAATTACTTTGTGTAATCGCTTGTAATAGAACGCAAAGAAATTTACTAACATTTTCAGTCAAAATATAAATCTAATCATTCTATGTGTGATTACTTAACATATTTTTTTTACCTGAATCATTATAAAGCGTTTCATTCTCCACCGGAATTGGTGGAGGCGTAAGGATAATTGACCATCAGAAATTGGATTTTTGTTTTACATGTGCGGATAATTTGGGTGGAGACATTGTAACAGATGTTTACAAGTCACCTCAAATTATCACTCATATCTGGTTTCATTAGATCGCATTATGTTTATATAAAAACCATATTATACTAGGGGTTGTAATTGAGTGTACAGTTGTGCAAAATGTCAGAGTCATTCTGAGCATGAATAATTACTCAATTATCAATAATATTGATGAAAAGTTCTCGACCAGTTTTACTGGGAGTTGTTCTGACCCCTCTTCTCTGGAACATAGCAATCAATGGGTTGCTGTTGGATCTGGAGAGAGAGCGAGTAAATTTGAGTGATTACTTACGCAGATGACCTACCGATAGCAGTCTCTGGAAAAACACGATTAAGGAGGTACTCCAAAATGTCCGCCTAATCATTACGAGGTCATCAGCTCGTTTAAGACTGAGCTGGTACTTTTTACCAGGGTATATAAAATCCTGGAAGTAAACCCGCATTTACCTAAAACGGCATAAGACTAGCGTTAACTGATAAACAAAATTTCTGGGCTTAATCTTGGAGAGTAAGCTCAGTTGGAAATCTACCATCGTAGAAAGAGGAAACAAGGCTGCTACTCATAGCTATAATGTACTCATGCAGGAACGCCATCGGAAAGACATGAGGCCTGAAACCGGAGCTGGTACACGGGCTATTGCCGTAGTAAGAACTATACTTATGTATGAAGTGAGTTTGCGGTGGCCAGCTCTTGAGAAAGTAACCTATACAGAAATAGGATCGAGAACGTTCAAAGAACGGCCTGCATGCATATTTGCGGAACACTGAGGACGACCCCGACACGCAAAAGTTATGTTTCATCTTCTCCCGATCGATATTTATGGTAAGCAGATTGCGGAGAATACCGCCACGCGAATATCAGCCTTATCTCAGTGGAAATGTCATCAGATAGACCGCTCAATTATAATTAAATAGGCAAGGAAGGGAACTGGCGAATCGAAACTACTTTACACCAACATTCGGCAAGGGATTCCAAACCATGGGTCTTTCATGAGAATCTTGGAGGAGCTAGTAGTTATCGGAAACAGAAGCTATACACGTTTTTACGGATGGCTCCAAGCTAGACCGTAAGGTAGGAGCTGGAGTCTTCTGTGATAAATAGGAAGTGGATATAACCGTTGGTCTTCCTGATTACAGCAGCGTGTACCAAGCGAAGGTTATTGGTTATAGATTGAGCAGGTCTTGACTTCGCGGAGACATAATGTGGTATCGTCAGGCGGCAATCCAGTTGCTGGAATCAGGATAAACTAGCAAGGCATGGTATGACTCGCCAACTGCTATCGGAAAGGGTAAACGCTTAACACCATCACATGTAGTGTAGCAAGACAAGTGTGGCCAAAGCTGGACTTGAAACGCTCCAATACACTAATCTCCCTACGTACACGTGAATTAAAAACGATCGTGGGGATACTCACAGGATACTGACTGACTGTTCGGAGGAAATGCGAGGAGACTAGGTCTGGAAGCAAATGACTTCTGCAGAAGCTGTATGGACGAGGAGGATGAAGAGACTTTAGTCCACGTCCTATGCTCATGTGCGGCTTTAGCACGCAGAAGGCATAGACATATGGGTAGGTTCATAATGAACAGCCTCTCTGATCACGAAAACTGTATTTGCGAGATATATTACGCTACATAAGTAGCTCTAACTGGTTCCAATAATGGTAAACAGGAAGTAAGATCCTGTGGAATCACAATGAACCGTCTCCGGACTAAATGTGCCGTAGCAGCCACTCTAACTTTACTTAATCTTGTTCCTTGATATTATAAAATCCTTTTATTGTGTAAATCACACAATTCTTTTGCAGAAACTTTCTATATACGGAATTGGTGGAAATGTAATCAAATTAATAGAAAACTAATAGACATTTACGGTTTGAATAGATTCATGGATGATTTCAGGAAAATCAAACTTTTATCCAGGTACTAAATGAAAGCCAGGCACAGTATAGCGTTTGAGCATACCCTTTTTTGGCTAGAATCGATCATAGGGATCTAGAAAATATCACTTTCACGGTCTTCTGGAATAGGTGTATGGATGATTTCTGGAAAACCTACTTTTTAACAAAGAACTAATTGAAACAAACATAAATAAATATTTTGGCTAAGTATCGCGTTTGCACATACTCTACATTGGCTAGAGAATGAACAAACGCTTCATTTGATACTGGGCCAAATTGTGTATTATATTTTGTATCAATTAGTTCTTTTATTAAAGTTGGCCTTCCCAGAAATCATCCGCATACAACAATTCCAGAAAACCGAAAATTTTATTATATATAAATTGGGCTTTTCCATCTATACAACTATTCCAGAAAACCGTAAATTTAATATATTCTGGATTCTGGCCGATTATAGCCAATTTAGAGTAGGTATGCAGGAACACGAGACTGGGACAAAATGTGTATTATATTTTTTTCAATTAGTTCTTTGATAAAAGAAGGGTTTTCCAGAAATCCTCCATACAAATATTCAAGAAAACCGTAAATTTAATATATTCTGGATACTTTATGGCAAATTCTAGCCAATGTAGAATGATACACAAACGCGATACTGGGCCAAAATATGTATTATAGCTTGTTTCAATTAGTGCTTTTTCAAAAGTTGGGAATTCGAGAAATCATCCATACAACTATTTCAGAAAACTGTAAATTCTGTTTTTTCTGGATACTCTATGACCGATTCTAACCGAAGTAGAGTATGCACAAACATTTCATGAACCTTCTTTGTTCTAAAGTTACGGTCATGTGGGTACCGGCTCATTGTGATATCGTTGGCAATGAGATCGCGGATTGTTTGGCCAAAGCTGGATCCCAATTAACTTTAATTGGTCCTGAACCAGCGGTTCCTTTATCTTTTAACTACGGGAAGAAAGGTATAAAGGACTACGCTTTGAAAGATCAAAAGTTTCAGTGGGTTGAGACTTTTAGATGAAGTACTTAATTAAGGAGCCCAATTTGAAGTCAACGAAGTATGCTTTATCTTTAAAAAAGAACCAGTTAAGAATCTTGGTAGCGATTCTTACGGGACATGGCCGTTTTAAAGATCATCTACATCATATTTGCTTAGCTCATGAAGTTATTTGCGAGGAGGAAGATGGTGACGGCCTTCAGTTCGTGAGCAGTTGTCCAACTTTCAGTTCTATTCTGCTTCAGGTATTCAACTTTAGGTTTTTAAATTTAGATCAGTTGTCCTCTCTGCCCTGGTCTAAACTTGTTCAGTTTCCGAAGGCAGCAGTGCGCGTTTGCGAATTGGGATATAATCCTAGTTTGCACAATGGGCCTTTGTGGCATTGAGTGCGGAATCCTCGTGGGTTTGGCCCAGTATCGTGGCCAAAATGTATACTGTAGTTTGTTTCAATTAGTTCCTTGATAAAAGTTGGGCTTTCCGAAAATATTTTATATGACTTGATCATAGAATATTTATATTGAGATATACAGTTGGCCGATTTTGATTTATTCTAGTTATATTTAGTTAGTGGCACAACCGAAAAATATTAAAAAATGTAAGTAATATAGAAATGGAAATATTTGGGATTTCTGTGACGACCCTTCGTACTTCTTAAAGTATACTACGCACAAATTTATAACTAAAGGTACAAATTGGCATAAAATCAAATCCAAGTATAAAAAATATAAAATATTTGGGTTTTCTAAAATGGGATGTATGCCGTGATACTTGCCACGACGTAAATAGTTATAGTTAAAATAGAAATGTACTATAAAACCGTGATAAGGTTTCTTGGAAAATTAGTTATGCTTTATAATTAGAATAAGAAATTCCAACTTTCATGTTTCACAAATTTTCATATTTTTATAATCGTTGTTATATACATAAGTTTATGTAAGTTTTATTATATTAATATGAAAGTACGTCATACAAAAACGAAACTAACTCTTTTTAAATTAGAAACTAAATATCTACTTGATTTAATAAATGGTTTTCCAATAGGAGGTTTCACTTTGTTATTTAAAAAAACGAGTATTTTTTATGAGAAATCAATGAATGTTGATTTCATTCTAAAGAGGTGGGTATGCCATTAACATTTGAAAACGATATCAGCCAAATTGGCGTATCGACAGCCCGTAGACCACGTCGACAATGTAGACAATTCCTGGAATAATTTTAACTAAGGTGACCAAATTTTTTTTTGGATCAATTCGATACTGGGTGGTGAAAATTTTCTTCAATGCAAAAACGGTAAAAAGGAAATTTAATCGTAGAAAAGCAGCTCACAAAAATCGAAGAGATAAACATCTTTACAATAAGATTATAACTTCAATTAAAAATAATCCGGAGATCTCTGACTATGACCGTGGTATAAAATCGAGTACGTCCCATTCCATGATACGACAAATTCTAGTTCAGGAAGGCTAAAAGAGTTACCGGGTTGTTAAAAATCCAACCAAACTTGTTCGCTAAACATTCTAGACTGTTCTATGATGTACGCTTTGACAAAATTGGTATTTTGATGGATGACGAAGCGTACGTGAAATTTGAAACAGATCAGCAGATCAAAAATTGTATTTTGCCAAAACTAGTGACAATGCTTCCGCTAAGTATAAGCACATTAATTTAGATAAATTTACATAATGTATTATGATGTCAAGCGATTTGTAGTTGGGGACTAAAGAGGCAGGCAATGGCAGCTTAAGAATGAGGAGCCATGGAGCCATCTAAATAATATTTAGAAGTTTGTCCGATTTCGAAATTATTTTTTGCAACATTTTTTGAAACGAAAGAAATAAAAATAAAAGGGATCCAGCTCACTAGCACCACTTTTAGTTCTACCTATTTTCCATATAAGAGGTTTAAACTCATATACGCCCTAGATATTAAAATGCAAAATGGATGTTGATTTTTAGTCTAGAGTAAATATTAATTGATAGAGCTTTCCTTGAAGTATACATAGTATAGTGCATTTAATCACAATCTCGAAAAAGTGATTAAATGTAGTAGAGACCTTAAACCAGTGGGTCTTAAACCAGAGTAAGCAACATACAGTTGCAAAATTTTATTCGACCTCTTCAACCACTTACATTACTATATGTAATAACGTATAGGAAAAATTATCTTGCATTAGTACCATAAAATTTTTCGTGTATTTTACCTTGGAAAAGCTGGGTAAGGTCGGCTTAAATTTGGTATCGAAATTTTAATTTTTATGAAAATAAAAAAAATATATTAAAATAAAAAAATTAAATAAATTTTGTGCAAGGCCCAACAGAATACTATTTACAACAAATTAAACAAAAATGAAAAAAAAATTCAATTTACCAAGGCCCCCAAAAGCGTGAAATCACAAACAGTTGTCTTGGTTGCCTTTGCTTAAGACCGCCACTGGAACCACTCATCTTTGTCACATACTCCACAGTGATGTCCGCAATGTGAAAATAAATTAATGACTAGAGAAAGGTATTTGCCTCGAATTTGTTTGAGACAATAGTGAAAAGAAGAATGGCGGATACGATCAAATTCCTGTAAACAAATGATCTGTATGGAATAATATATAGAATCTCACGAGGAATATCGAACCACGTTTGCTTGACCTTGTCTTAATTGTCGACGTCAACAAAAAAGATTGCCAAGTAATATACGTGATAGTTTTTGTCGACAACCGCGTAGATTACACAGCGTAGGCTACTTCGCCCATCCCTGTTAGAAAGCCTTTATTTAAAGGGCAAAACTGATGACCACCCAAGGGCTATGTATAACGATTTTTTTGGAGAGCTCTTAATATTTATTTATTAAATACAATGGAATGGAATGAATAGTTATTTGGAAAAATATCAGCTCAAGATGAAAATTTTGTGTATTTCACTTTGCGTAACATATAAAACCTTTCCCTTTGTGAAACCAAAACATTTACAATTTTTTTAAAAATATTCTAAGGGATACCTTTGGCCGCCCATAAGAACCAAGCCCCAATCTTTCTGTACTAATCTTTATATTTTGCTACACAATATTCAAATAACCAAACTGATCTATATAATTGTTTTTTAACTTTTTTAATTAAAAAGAAATCACATTAAATAAAAACCTAATGCACTCAAAATGACATTAAAGTTTAATTATTTTTTATTTTATTTCAGTTTTTAATTACAAAAATATATTTAAAAAAAACTATTTACATAAATTCACAATCAATATTTTACAATATTATATATTAAGACTGTAGAGATTATTACTATTTTTAGGCATAACGGTAGTTACCAATTATAAAATTGTTAAATTTAATGCTAGAATTATATGTAATTAATTTTTATGGTTTAGATCAAATCATGAGCTTTTAAATTAATCATTAAACATTTTCATTTACCACAACATAATAAAATCAACACATAAAATTCTATTTTACTTTACCCGACCACAGTTAATAATTAAGCTTAGTACGTCGATAATTTCACCACTGGATTTCATTTCTGTAGTACGCAATTTAGCTGGTGAAATGGAAATTTTCGTGTTCGAATATAGATGTCTCTATTAAATCACTAAACATTTTCATAAAGTATTTATCGTTGTGTACGATAAATGTGGGACTAACTTTTGACATTTGAGGTACTTTCAGTTTTTTATTTAATTATGTCTCATTAAAGTGTTGTCGTGTATGAGTATTTTTACTTTAAAAACACAGTTTTAGTTCACAATATGAAGTTCGTTCACTAAAATTTTACGAAAGTCGAAGAACTAATTTTTGAACGCCGTACTTATCGTATTTCATTGGAGGCCAGCAAAAATTTCATGTCTTGCGATTTCGTACTAAGCTTAAAGCTCAATCTGAAGGTGGAATCAAATGATCACCGCATTCTCCAAATCAACACTTGAGGTGAAATGGCGCGTGCATAGTCAATTGTGGCAACTATCGTAAAACACAAAATGATCATTCGAGTTATTGCTGCTCCATTTCTATTTGCTTTTATCAATTTAAATAGTCAAATATATAAAACTAAGTAACAAATATTAGTAATTGTTCGCTAAAGAAAGTGGATTGTCAAAATTTTAGTTTTGAAATTCATCGTACGTGCCGATAAATAAATAAATCCAGGTAAATTTATAAAATAGAATGATTTTTCGATTAGTTCGAGTGATCACAACCAAATAATTTGTAAGAATTTCATAATAGTAAATTTAAAAAAATGTTTAGGCCAACCAACGTACCGTAAACAGTAAACCAAGGCCAAATACTAAGGCGTGCATCTGGATAGAAGGCTAACGTTGAAGAATCATATTGAAGTAAAGCGCAAGCAAATAAATAAAATTTTCCAAAATGTATTGGTTGATGGGAAGAAAATCTCAGCTGTCATAAGCCAATAAACTTTTATTGAACAAAGCGGTAATCAAACCTATATGGACGTATTCAGTTATGGGGATCCACCAGCGCGTGAAACAGAGAACTCCTGCAAGGAACCCAAGCATTTAAAAAATAATAAAAATATTTGAAGTGGCGTGACAGTAGTCGTGTCGAATGAAGTGACACAACTAAGGGAATAGCGGTGTAAAAAATATGATTTCTCCAATTTATACTGTCCACTACTATTCCACCACATTGTGGAATTCGCTTGAAGAAAAAAACTTGCATGGAGTGCAAAAAGTGTATTCATTTTCCCCACTATTATGTTCGATTAATGAAAATACTGGCAATGACATCTTAATTTTTAACACAACCCCTCATTTTACACACCAGCAAAATTGTGCTTTTATTTTGGATTTGAATATTTCGAAATATTCTATCTTGCTTTATGTGATTTTATAAAATTTGACTCTCAATAGCACCTGAATAATACTTCACAACGATTTTTAAGCTTAAACATAACAAATCTGAAATAAATCAACAAAATTGATGATTTATTATTATTAAAATTGACTGGAACCCACGAAGATTCCGCACTCAATGCCACAAAGGCCGATGCTGCAAACTTGGGATTCTACCCCAATTCATGAAATGTTTACATTCCTTGACGAGTTTAGAAACACTTTCTTAAAGAGTTAAGAACAGCTTTACTATCTGTACACAGTAGAATACTTTTGTTTTTAACAGGGAAATTCAAAGCATCAATAATACTACGTGTCAACACTATTAGTTCCGCCTGAAAAACAGTACAATGCGAACCAAGACTACCGAAAAGTCTCAGATCCGTCCAAGGACAGTAGATTCCAAAACCTGCACTGAGGTTAGAACGAGAGCCATGAGAAAAAAGGACTATGGACTCATCCAATTTGTTAAGAAAATCCTACGACCTCCACAAATCTCTCGAAGGATAAGCCACCGAGAAATGATTTGAGAAATGAAATTCGGGTAGTAGTCTGTCATTAACCATATCGATTTCTGGTAAACATGAAGAATAATTTTTAAAAATTTGTCGATGTTTCACGATAGAACCGAAAACATTCCATGCCCCAATGCACCTCAGACGATATGCTGCAGAACAGGCTGTGCCTAAAATAAAGGTGCGTAACTGAGGCAAGGAAAGAATGGATTCCATGGCAAGAAGGGGGGTCGATTACATTGCCCCAGTTATGGCTCTGCACGCAAGATTTTGTAGACCATTAAGCTTGGCTACAGAAGCCTTTAGGTTAACCACTGGCCACCACACAATAGAAGTGTACGATAGTAGCGGTAGGACCAGTGATTTATAAATAAAGAAAAGCATCCTAGGGCTTAAACCCCAGGATTTCCCAAAACCTCTTCTACATTGCCAAAAAATCGCAATTGCCAAAAAATACATAAAAATAATACACAATAATATGAAACACTTAATGTTTGGTTTCGCTTCCACAAAAAGTCTAGATCGGGTAGAAAAAATATCACAAAAATAAAAATAAATAACAAACATAATTGGACAATCTAAGATGAAGCTACCAGTAATCTTTTGGGAACATGAAGTCACGTATGACAAACGGGTCAAAATTAAACTAAGCAAAAACTATGATGGAGTGCAAATATCATAATAAAATTGAAAATTGTGATGTTGTGAGAAGTCTAAAACGATGTATTTAGCAGAATATGGCTAGACACCCCGATTCCCTTAGTCGTGTCACTTGTCACTTGTACCGACAGTTAAATTTTGGTATTCCCTAAGTCAATTGAAGTGACAGTCGTCGTTTCAAGTGACAAACATTGTATTCTAGTAGTCGTTATAAAAGTTTCGTGTTAAATGACATTTCTGTGAATCAAAATATAATTAATTTAAAATATTCTTATTTTATTTCTACTAATTTGTGCGTTGATGGAAAAATTACGGAGTTTACAATTACTATATATAAATAAATAATTTCGAATTTCTCAATAGTTTTTATAAGTATTAACACATCACATAAATAATATGACAAATACAAAACTGACGATTCGTGTGCATTTCAAACGTCAATATTCCGTCAAAAATCAGGAAATTATTGGTGCTACCAGATAATTCAATTTGTCGGGTCACGTCAGTGCGAGTGACTAAGAGAATACCAATTTTTATTTGAAGTGACGTGACAGTAGTCGTGTGGAATGAAGTGACACGACTAAGGGAATAGGTGTGTAAATTGTAAAAGTACGCATAAACGGAGAATTTTATTTTTATTTCTAATTTGGAATAATTAATCATAAACTCATGAAGAATCTGACTGTTAAAAACAAAATTCAATGAGGTTTTATATGAGTACCCAAATGAATGTTTTGTATTGAAAGTGCAATTTTTATAAAATGTAATTAATTTTGGAATTACGTATTTGTTGATTTGCATCCCGTTTTAATTCCACAATTCGTTATGTTGTCGGTGCCTAAAGGTAAAAGATAGCAACCTCCAAACTTCATTTCAAAACAATACAAAATCATAGCTATCACGAAATCACTTCTTTGAAAATGTAATGAATATTGGGCAATATTTTCAAAAGTTCAAGGCAAAAGTTTAATCTTCATTGAAGTTCAGTACATAACTGCGGGAGTGCGGGAGTGCAGGAGTCCGAGTAAGAAAATGTTCAACTCGAGTGTGATGAAAAAGGAGGAGCTTATGTCAAAATGGCGTACTTTGATTGGTAGAGAGTGAAGTGTGATTATTTTTTCGACTGACTCCCGCAGTTATGTACTGAGCTTCACAGGGTTGTTTTCGTCGTTGTTTTCAAATTGTAATTTTTTGTTGTTGTTTTCTTCACGATATTAGTAAGGAAATCCACCATTCCCATATAAAAACTGATATTTTATTTTTTTTAAATCCAACTTGTCTACCAATTTTATAATAAAATATAGTGCTTAAAGTGCTGAAAACAACGACGAAAACAACCAAAATTAGTCGGTGGTAGTAATTTTGGTTCTTTTCAGAGTTACCGGCACTATATTTTGTAAAACTCATCGATTGTCGATATTTTTTTGTAAATAAATGTGAAATGTCAAAATAGTCACAAATATTTTTGAAATAAGATTTTCAAGCTGAGCAAAAAATTTTCGAAACCAAAAAGGCAAATAACATGAGTAATTTACAAATTGAATATTTAAATGATCTGTAAATGAATAAATTTACATAATAAATTTGTTTTGAATTGTGTTTGTTATTATTGACCCGACAGAGCTCCATAAAATATCAAAACTCGCTAGCGAAATTGGAGTGAAATTAAAGAATGAATCGAGATCATTTAACCGCATCTCGTTCATTAAAGCTTCAGCACCATGTTCAAACCTATTATCTTCATATAATATTGTGCACACCCACCATCTACGAGCTTTCCTTCTTTTTTTCGGATTTTATCATATTGTACTATTTAACTATGCTGGTTTTGCAAAAGAATAGCAGCTACAGCAATACTGACCAATATTGCAGTATTATTATAGTTGTTCATTATTAATTTCTTGGGTTAATGTTAAACAATGAGAATATTTAAAAACCTTATTAGTTAAATAGTTAATTATAAAAAATGTAAAATATCAAGCAGCACGATTCATCTCGAAATAGCAAATATGTATTGGACTTTCTAATTGCCAATCGAAATCTAAAATCTTTGACTTGTTGATTAAATCAATGATCGGTCGAATAAAAAACTATAAGACTAAATATTCAGAGGTTTTTTTTATCCATATGACGCACATCTAACCGCAACGACTCGACAACCAATCAAACACTAAATTTAAAATAATAAAATTTACGTGCTGTTTCTTTACTTAGCCTCGTGGATTTTTGCGTGGTTACCATAGTTTCACTTGGAACGTTTCATAATTCAATATTTGTTTAAACATGTCATTTGCACCTATCGGTCGTTCGCAATTAGAGTGAGGGAAATCGATATAGATTACTATATGGGAAAAAACAATAACAAAAAATTGAAAGAAATCTTCATATGACATTGAAAGTTGTTTAATAAAAATTATTTTATTAGTTTCTTTAAGAATAAAATGTAACACGGAAATTGTGTACATTGCTCATAGGGAATAAATGAGAAAAGACCATAAGAAAAAATAAAAATTAAATGTAAAAAAGTGTGTTACCAAAAGGTGGTAAAACACATGCAACAAGGAATAAACATGTAAAATTAAAAAATATACAGTCCACAATAAAATAAATTAAATTGTTTAACTTCAAAAGAAATATTCCTTGAGATTAGCCGAATCAATAGATATAATAAAATCTTCGACAAATTAATAAATATTTGGTCATTCGGACCGGATTGTGCAGTGTGCTTCGAATTTATACGTAATTATTATATACGCATCGGTATTCATTATATTCCACGAACTTCGAATAATAAGATATATAGCTATAAAATCATAATCCAATATATTATTGATTATCGATCATCGGAATTTAGCATCGAGATATCCAAAACAAATATATTGAAGGTCAGCAGATCATCGGAAAACGGGAAAGCACGCGGTTTTATCAAATTAAAATATAATTTTTGAGCAACACCAAAAATACAACTGTATCATTATAAAATCAGCTATACGGATAAGACAAGTGGAGCATCCACGAAGTATCAAACACATGTAATTAGATTATCATAATTGTTTAGTATACAAAATAGTTTATATATTTAAATTAGATAATTAGAATATATAAATATATATACTTATATATATATATATATATATATATATATATATATATATATATATATATATATATATATATATATATATATATATATATAATATATATGTATATATATATATATATATATATATATATATATATATATATATATATATATATATATATATATATATATATATATATATATATATATATATATATATATATATATATATATATATATATATATATATATATATATTAAGTCTGAAAAGCATTATGTAATGTATTGGTACATGTGTACTTACATACGTACATATACATATGCATTTAGTTAAAACGTAAGTTACAATAAATAGATATTGGCTACGTTCGTGTTTCAAGAATAATAACTTCGTAAACGTGATTAGAGTCTACTCACAGTTCTTCGAATATATATAATTTAGTGGAATTGAAGTTTAAAATTAATTAGTTATTTTTGAGATCAAATCATAAATTGTAACAAATTAAAATTTCAAAATGAGTGAAAATGGGGACAAACCAGACGCGGAATTCGAAAATTTGAACTTTCTTAAAAGGCAGAGGGGTGGGTTTAAATCACGTCTAACATATTTCGTAAATAGATTTAACCAAGGCAAAATAAAAAATATTGGTGAAATTAAATCGACTTTAGGTCGAATGAAAGAAGTTTATAACAAGTTTGGTGAAGTTCAGTCTCATATAGAGGAGTCCTTAGATGACCCTGAGGAGTGCGAGGAGCGATTTATTTTTGAAAAGTCATATGGTGACTTAAACGCTTCGTTAATTAATGACCTTCGAAATTTAGAAATTCAAACCGAAGTAGAATTCACACATACTGCAGAAAATGTAGCCCCTAAAAAAGTGTTAAATGATGTACTGTCAATAAAACTTCCAGAAATTCGATTACCAAAATTTAATGGTAAAGTATGGATTGGATTAAATTTAGGGATTTGTTCACTCAAGAAATATCGATCCTATTTCTAAGTTTTATTACTTAACTTCAGCAGTAAAAGAAGGAAAAGCTTATAATATAATTGAGTCGATTCCACTTAGAGCTGAAAACTATAACTTAGCATGGAAAGAGCTATGTAATCATTATGATAATGATTGTGAAATTCAAAAAAATCATATGAAAGCTCTTTATGATATTTCACATCCAGTAGAAAGTTCTGCTGCCTCGTTACAACCTTTTATTGATAGTTTAACAAAACATTATAACGCGTTAAATTCCCTGGGTATTCAAGTAAATGAATGGAATTTATTTCTTTATCGATTATAATGCTTCTAAAATTTATGTATTGGAAAATTCATCTACTACTAAAATAGTTCAATTTGATGCCTTAAAAAAGATTCTTCAAGGTCGTGTTCGAATTTTAGAATCAATTAGGAGCATGAATAATAATTCAAAAAAGATAATTCAAAAGTGTTTCAACAAAGAAACAACTTACCGTTCTTCAAATGTAAGCCACTCTAATTATTTACCGTCCCAAAAACTGCAATGTTATTATTGCAAAGAAAATCATTTGTTAGATATTTGCTCAACATTTACAAATTCCAAATTTCATCCAAAGGAAAGATTGGACTTTGCGCAGAATACTAATTTATGTACTAATTGCCTTTCCGCTCGTCACAAGGTATGACTGTCACGCAAAATCGTGTTCTATATGTAACCTTAAACATAATACACTATTACACTGGGATCAAATACCAGTGAGTAATACATTGAAACAAAGCCCAAATATTTCTTCGAAAACTGAAACTTCGAATTTAAATATAAGCAAATCATCTCACCATCAGGCAAATCCGAATGATCATGTATTACACAATACTTCATGTACAGCTTCAAGTGTGGTTCATGATTCAAATCAAGTTTTATTAGCAACAGCAATTATTTTAGCTGAATCATCGAATGGACATTCGACTCCATGTAGGGCACTTTTGGATAGTGGCTCTGATTCAAATTTTATTACGACAAGTTTCTGCAATTTATTGCATCTTAAATTGGAAAAAGTGTATATACCACTCAATGGAATTGGTGGTAATTCATATATTATTAAATATGAAACATGGATCACAATAAAGTCAAGAACGTCAAACTTCAAATCTTCAATTAAATGTCTAGTAATTCCTAAAATAACTGGAAATCTACGTTCGATTCCAATTAACATTCCTTCGACGGAAGAAATTTCAAAGTTAGATTTGGCTGACCCTATCTTTTATCTACCAAGAACAATTGACTTGTTGAGAGGAGCTGAGCTTTTCTTCGAGGTAATGAATTGCAACGAGATTATCATTGTTAAGGATCTACCACCTTTATATAGTTCAGAATTGGTGTTATAGTATCAGGTAAAATACCTAAATTCGGTAATGTACAAATTCCATTTTTAAATTGTTCAGTTGCGTTAACTAGTGTTTCACTCGGTAACCTATCCAAAAACATAGAAAGATTTTGGCAGTTGGAGGAAGTAAATGTGACAAGGATGAGTGCGGAATCCGTTCGGGTTCCAACCAATATAATAATAAAAATGTGACAAAGAATTTTTCGAATGAGTCGGCACTTCAAAAGTTTCTGTGGTTAGAACGGAAATTAGACAAATCACCAAGCATAAAAGCGAAATACACCGGATTTATACATGAATATAAAAATTTAAACCATATGGAGCTAGTAAAAGATCAATCTAACATTACTTCATCATTAGGCAAAGTGTATTACGTTCCACATCATCACGTTATTCGTGAAAGTTCAACTACTTCGAAATTACGCGTAGTTTTCAATGCATCGTCGAAAACTCAAAATGGTATTTCACTGAATGAAGCTATGTTTCGTGGGCCTGTTGTTCAACTGGACTTAGTTAATATGTTATTAAGATTTAGAAAGCATCGAGTAGCACTAACAGCCGATATAACAAAAATGTATAGACAAGTCTGAATTGATCCGAAGCAAAGAGATTTACTTCGAATATTATGGAGAGATTCCCTTGGCAAAGAAATTGATTGTTATAGGCTGACAACAGTAACATATGAGACTACCAGTGCGCCTTACTTGGCTACCAGGACGCTACTTCAATTAGCATGTGGGGAGGAACTATATTTTCCATTAGCTTCAAGCATAGTTAAGTCGGATTTTTATGTTGACGACTTGTTAACAGGTGCATCTTCAATAGGAAAAATTTCTGAAATAAAGAATGACATAACAAGTCTTCTTGCCAAAGGTGAATTGGAACTCCGTAAATTTGCTTCAAATGAATCAATTGTAATACCATTTAATGATTCTGTAGAGTCGCCATCCAACGCCATATCGGTTTTGGGAATAAAGTGGGATGTTCGGAATGATATATTTTGCTTCGGTTTCGAAGGTATTGTTAGTCATAGTGAAACAACAACGCGCACAGTGTTATCCGAAATTGCTCAGATGTTCGATCCATTAAACGATTGATGCAGACGTTGTGGATTCATTCGGAATTATCAAGGGATGACCCATTACCACTTGATCTGACTGAATACTGGATAACGTATCGAACACAACTTTTGAATCTCAAAGTTGAAATACTGAAATGTTCTGTCCGCATCACCCACAACCATCGAAATACACGGCTTTGGAGATGCATCGGAGGTCGGGTATGAAGCAGTCGTTTACATTGTATCAAAATATGAAAATTGCATTGGTAAAGTTAATCTGTTATGTGCCAAATCAAGAATAGCACCAATTAAAAAACAGACGATTCCCAGATTGGAACTATGCGCAGCATTATTGGTTACCAAATTAATTCGAAAAGTAACGATTGCTATGGAAATGTCCATATCTAAAACGGTTTGTTGGTCAGACTCGGAGATAATTCTGTTCCACATAAATTCTGATCCATCAAAATATCAACAGTTTATCGCCAATCGGATAACACAAATCTTAGAAGAGACCAATTCAAATGAATGGTGGTAAGTACCATCTCATCAAAACCCAGCGGATCTCGTATCGCGTGGTGTTCTACCAAAAGACTTTAATTCATTCACACTGTGGTGGTATGGCCCAGAATTTTTAAAAGGCAGGATATCCGATTGGCCAAAACAAAAAGGGTATAATAAACTAAATTTGGATGAAACTGAATATAATAAAAAATCCATGAAAGTGTTTACAAGTTTAAAGATAAAAGAGTGGGAGGTTTTCGAATTTGAACAGATGTATTTCTGCAATTGCAATTTGTATCCGACTATTTAACAACGCGAAAGTAGAGTTATCAAAACAAGTATATGGAAAAACCTCACCAAAAGAATTATAGGATAGTGAAATACGTTTAATAAAAGACAATCAATTAAGTTTTTTTTTCACAGAAACTAAGTCATTGCAAGATAAAAAGCAAGTTGCAAATAATAGTAAAATATCATCATTAAATCCATTTTTGGACGATAGCGGACTTTTGCGAGTCGGCGGAAGGTTGCAAAATTCGGAATTATCATTTGCATGTCAACATCCAATAATATTATCTAAAGCACATCGATTTACCTCATTGGTGGTTAGATCAGAGGGTGGATCTCAAACCCTATTGTTTAATATACGTCAGCGATTTTGGATTGTTGGTGGGAGAAATCTTTGCAAACGAGTTGTTCACGAATGTGTCACGGTGCTTTAAAGCGAAACCTAAACTTCGTAATAAAATAATGCGGAATCTTCCCGAACATAGAGTTTCAGTTCCACAGAAAATATTTTATTTCACAGGGAGTTCAGTTGACTTTGCCGGTCCATTTCTAATGAAGCATAAATTAAAGAAATTAGTGCATACTAAATTTTATATAGCAATTTTTGTATGTTTTAGTACGAAAGCTGTGCACATTGAGTTAGTTGAAGATTTGACTACTCAATCATTCATAGCAGCTCTAATAAGATTTGTATCCAGAAGAGGGTATTGTGCGCATATATACTCTGACAATGCGACTAATTTTATTGGAGCAAAAGCGGAGTTAAAGGAGTTAGAGAAGGTTTTCTTCAATCAAATTTCCAACCACAAAATTAGTGAATTTTGATCCAATCATCGGATTGAGTGGCACACGATACCACCGAAATCCCCACATTTTGGAGGATTGAAGGAGGCAGCGGTGAAAAGTGCGAAACATATTATGCAAAGAATTATTGGAAAGACTTCTTATAATCAAGATGAGTATGTTACGCTATTTTGTCAAATCGAAGCTATTCTCAAATCTAGGCCAGGCCGTTGATTCCATTCTCGGATAATCCTCAAGATTTAAATTACCTAAGTCCTAGTCATTTTTTAATAGGCGATATATTGACTGCACTTCCAAATCCATTTTTGGAGCACCTTCAGTTTAATAAACTAAGTCGTTTCCAAAGGGTTCAGCATCTTCAACAACAATTTTGGAAACGTTGGTCCCTTGACTATCTAACGGGTCTTCAGCAAAGAAATAAACGGCACAAACCTTCACCAAACATTAAACAAGGGTCTTTAGTATTCCACCTCAAATGTGGCTTCAGAGAATTATATATTATGTAATATTATTTGTTTATTGAAATTAAGAAATATCAAAAAATAAAATTAATTAAAATTTAATTAATTAAATTTTTAGACTCTTTGAAATATAAGATATTTCAAGGGCGGCGATAGTAACACGGAAATGTTGTACATTGCTCATAGGGAATAAATGAGAATAGACCATAAGAAAAAATAAAAATTAAATGTAAAAAAGTGTGTTACCAAAAGGTGGTAAAACACATGCAACAAGGAATACACATGTAAAATTAAAAAATATACAGTCCACAATAAAATAAATTAAATTGTTCATCTTCAAAAGAAATATTCCTTGAGATTAGTCGAATCAATAGACATAATAAAATCTTCGACAAATTAATAAACAAAAGTCAAAACCAAATTGTAACATTTCACAGTACTCAGCATATTTTCAGCAAAACCTGTATTATTATGGTGTAATATACATCTGGCAACGCAACGAAAATGCAAGAAAAATATGCGAATGGTACCATTAGATCAGTGGAATAAAACTGGGTGCAAATCAACAAATAGATAATTCATATCATTCAACAAATTCCAAAAGCTTAAAAATGAAAGAAATTAAAAATCTAAAATAAATTAAATTATATTTTTTCCAACACTATTTTAAAATTTACGACGAGCTTAGTTTATTTTGGCGACTTTGTGCTCTGTATCACAAGAATAGTCTTTGAAAAATGTAAACTTAACCCGACCGAAAAAAAAAAAATATACAAGTTAGCGATCGGTAACAAAAATAAGTTGTATTATCCTTATTTTAATTAAACCGACAAATTGTAATTCTGAACTTTAACTGCCACTTCGATTTGTTTTTCTTTTGTATACGATAATATTATGTATGTTGATGTTGTATGTATGTAGCTATGTTTGTTTCCTTTTAATTAATTTTTATTTTACTTTTATTTTCTTCATACTCGTATTATAGATATAATAAACGAAGAAAAGAAAATTATAACGGAAAAACAATAAAAATAAAATTAATAGTTTAGAAAACAAGCCAAAAATAATTTTCTATATATTTATTCTTAACGACAACATATAACGAAAAATAAAAAAAAAATTGTTAGTATTAATACGAGAACATAATTCATAAATAAATTGCACTAATTAATTTCACGTTATTTTATTATTTTGAGAATGTTTGTTTGCTTTTCTAATCAAAATAAAATTAAAGTAATACAGCATAGCTGCTCTACGAATATAAATAGCTAGCGAGTGAGCAAGCTAGCAACAACAAGTAAGAAGCTTTAATTGTTTGAATTTGAGTTGATTAATGTTTGTGTTTTTAGTTTTTATAAATAAATAAATAGTTTAATGGTAAAAATTAATTTTATTATGTATTTAGTTTTGTATTGTTTTTTTTTTATGGAATTTTGTTGACGGGAATTATTTGTTACATTATATGAATGTAAGATAGGGTTGGGATTTTATTCGGTTTGGTATGTTTTAATTTATATCGCTTAGTTCCATATACATTCGTATATCTTGGAATTAATCGCCTTGTTTTTTTTATGCCTTCAGCAGACTAGGGCAAAACAGCACGGATCACTCATTGACATTGCAATGGTAAATCAAAAAATTGTCTACTATTCCAATGTGCCGAGCTGTTTTTGGTTTGGTTCTTCGGTTTTATTTACCACATATTGTGTGAGATGTGTGAGATGATGGATGGTGTGAGATTAGTTCTTAAATTTCTTGAAATTTTTAAAATCTTATAAACTCGTGTAAATTTACAGAATTATAAGGAAGTACGAGATTATCAAACAATAAATTGGTATAGAATATCTTACAAATGTTTTATGTCTTATCAAACCTTGAATTTATGCGATTAAACTAAACTTAGACCATTTTCTAATGCCCACACTAACTTTTACTTTATGTTTATAGGAGTATCCAGATATACTCTTTTCAAGAGTATTAGTACCACGAAATAGTAACACGAAAAATAAGATGAAAAAAACTACTGAGCAAAGCAAAATATGGTAAAAATAAAAATCACCCCAATACTACCACAGAGATTACCCTGAAGGTTGGTAACTGATACGTGGTTGTTGTACCTTTTGAAAATTTAATTTAATTTACTCCATGCCTATATCAGGTTGCAACTAAAAGTTTATGAATTTTTGATTGGAAACTTTCTTATTTTTATTGAGACTACCCCGAAGGTTGGGGAACGGTGGACATACCAAAAGATGAACCAAGTAAGAAAAGGCGTGATGCACCGGTTCAAAGTGAAACACAAACGGAAGCTAAAAAACGCAACACGAAAAACGTACTAACTCCTGGGAGATATAACTGGACACTAGCGAAGCTAGTCCAGACTGACACAAAGTAAAGCCGAAAAAAGAAAACGGAAATGGAGAAGACAGCCTCGACCTGATGCTCTCTTAATGAAAAAGAAGAGGCATGTCTCGTATGCTGATTTGCTACGGAAGGTAAACGTAGACTCTCAGTTCAAAGGGTGGCGAGAAAAGGTGACGCGTATACGTCAAATCGCAATTACAGGACATTATTGGCCAAGAAACTGACGTTAAAACCTTATCACATGAAACCCTAATAGAAATAAGGGATATTGATGAAGTTACCACGTTCGAAGATGTACTGCAAGCTTTGGAATCGCATGTGGAAGCGATGAAAGGTACTACTACTGTGAAGACGCTAAGAGCATCTTACCGTGGGATGCAAATGGCAGTGGTTAGCATGCCAAGAATGGTGGCAGAGCAAGTCTTAGCAAGAGGCAAACTAAGGATCGGATGGGTGATTGATTTGTCGTATAACGCACGCTGATAAGCCGGTAAAGTGTTTTAAATGCTTTGAGTTTGGTCAAATGGCGCAAAAATGTAGGAGTGAAAAAGACAGATCTAAACTGTGTGTAAAATGCGTGCTTTGTAGCGAGGAAACTGTTAGGGGAAATAAACATGTAACGGGAAGTTGAAAGTGTCCTATATGCAGGAGAAGGCACTAGACAGGAAGCTGGTCAAAGGAGACTGATCCAACTAAATCTCAATCATTGTGAAGCTGCACAAGACCTGCTGCAGCAAACTGTACGTGAAATAAGCGCTGATATTGCTATTGTATGCGAACAATATAAACACATCGATAGCAATATTTGGGCATCAGACTATTCAAAAAGAGCGGCTGTTTGGGCTTGTCGTAACCGCCCCTTTCTGGAGAAGCCCAGTATTACAGAATCTGGCTTTGTAAGAGTGAAGATCGATGGTATTCATATGTATAGCTGTTATGCCCGCCCAGGTGCTACCCTAGAGGAATTCAAAACCTTCATGGATTGATTAGATAGTGACGCGCGAAATCGGAACCCTCTGTTGATAGCAGGGGATTTTAATGATTTGGCTGTTGAGTGGGCAGCCGAGAGACTAATGTTAAAGGTAAAGCGCTACTGGAAGCATTTTCTCTACTACCAGTGGTGATGTTGAATGTTGGTAGCACATCCACTTTCCGTAGGGTTGGCGCTAACTCGGTAATTGATCTCACATGGATTAGCGAGGGTCTTTTAAATAGAATAGTGAGTTGGAAAGTTAGTGAGCAATAAACACATAGTGAACACCAGGCAACATTTATCTGTGAAATAAACGATGGAAAGGTTCGTTCAGAATCAACAAAAAAGATCATTTAGTGGAAGTAAACGATGTTTGGTGATAAGTTATTTGTCTATATGCTGGAGGACGTTACTTCGTCCGGAACTGCGGATAGCAAAGTGTATCAAATCGTAAACCAAATCATAAGAGGGTAACATAAGTGTTCTGGTGGACCGAGGAAATATCCCAGCTACGTAGAGAATGCTTTCGAGCTAGACGTTTATAACAACGTACAAGATTGGAAACTAGGGACGACCTACGCAAATGGTACTGTGTCGCCCGCTCTATACTTAAGTGTGCAATTAAAGCAAGCAAACAAAGATGTTTTGAAGAATTGTGTGAAGAAGTTGATCGAGTCCCCTGGGGCAGGCCTTATTAAATGGTTATGAAAAAGGTTAAGGGTGCATATGTTCCATGCCCATCGTGCCCACGAGCGTTGGAATATATCGTCACGTCATTGTTTCTACAACAACCAGATTGCACGGTTAATGTCGAAACACGAGGCGACGGAGAAATATTCACATTAATTACAACGGAGGCGGTGATTAAAGCATGTAACAAGTTGACGAATAACAAGGCTCCGGGGCCTGATAAAATTCCCAATATTGCAATTAAATCAGCGATCCGCTCATACCCAGAGTTATTTGTACACTTATTCAACTCATACATAGAGGAAGGAGTATTCCCACAGCAATGGAAACTACAGCGGTTGGTACTATAATCTGCTTGCTTGATACCGCAGGTAAGTTATTTGAAAGAATCATATATGAGAGACTACAGGAGGCCATTAAAAACAAAAGGGACTTGGCGGAGAACCAATATGGGTTTCGTAAAGCTCACTCTACCTTTAAAGCGATTAAACTCGTAATGGATACGGCGCGAGGCAATATCTGGTGATAGATCGAAAGGCGGTTCTAAAAAGTTCTATTATTGCAGTTACATTAGTTGTGAACAATTCATTTAACTCGGCGAGTTGAGACTGCGTATTAAACGCGCTAATCAATAAAGAGGTTCCCCTGTATTTACTTAAAATGGTGACTAATTATTTTAGGCAACGATTTTTGAAGTATGAAACCGATGATGGTACTAAATACTATCACATATCTGGAAGTATACCGCAGGGGTGCTGGCACCCACATTGTGGAATGCCATGTACGATAACATTTTTAGACTGCCAATACCAGAAGAAGCAATGGTTTTTGGTTTTGCTGATGTTGTTGCAAAGTACTAAGAAAAGGTGGAAGAAATCTGCAATTGGAGTACAAGAGTAATTCAGGATTGGTTATCATCTTTGGGTTTACAGTTGGTGGAGCACAAAACTACTTTTGTTTTAATCACCAGTAGAAAATGGTTGGAGTTCATGACGGTGGAAGTTGGTGGTCAACTGATCCGGGATCTGTCAGTCAACTGTTGGGGAAAAAACTGGAAAAGTGATTATGCTAAATGCATGGGGGTCCCGCCAGAGCCACAAACTGTTACTGAATAGTGTGGTGACATCTAGTTTGATGTATGGAGCATCAACTTGAGCCAGTGCTATGGAGGGAAGTTCGTATACAAACAACAGGTGGCATCTGTTTATAGGCTAAGAGCTTTGAGTGGTTAGTGCATTTAGAACTGTATCAGATGAACCCGTGTGTCTATTGGCGGGAATGCCTCCACTTATTGGCTAAGGAGCGCGAAAGAATCGCCGTGCAAATGTGGATAAGAGAGAAAATCGTATTGTGGCTCGCACAGTGACCGTCAACATGTAGCAGCAGCGTTGGGACAGCTCGGAAAAAGGTCAATGGACACATCGTTTAGTCCCTTCGGTAGATAAATGACTAGATACGAAACATGGAGAGATTCTTCTATTTATGCCAGTTTCTGACGGGGTTCGCGCTTATTTACATAAGTTTAAGCAAGATGATTCCCCGTATTGCCCATAATGTGCGAAGGAAAACTGGAGAACGTGGAGCATGTATATTTTGGCTGCCCGCGCTTCGATGAAGAAAGATTGGAACTATATAGGTCTGAGGGAAATGACTTATCACCAAGAATGCAAGTATGCAAGAATTATTAAGAAACTGAGAAGTTTAGAAAAAAATAGACAAAGACAATAAAGTTAGATGGCAGCTAAGGCTGAGCCTGTTCTCGCGAAGTAATACATAGCAGTAGTTCCACGAGACAACTATAGGCATAATAATTTGGGGGTTAGGGTTTAGTCGGTAAAAATCAGACACTCTCACATGTTTATGGATTAGGTGCACATGTGACGTCTTATGAAGACTCCCCCCTCCACCACAAAAAAAAAACACCCCAAGGTTGGCAACTGACATATGATTGCTGTACCAATTGGAAGTTTAATTTAGTTTAATCCATTTTTGAAACAATTTCAATCCGTTTCAGTGGGTTTTGAAATTTCGGATGCATGTTTGTATTTCGATAAATTTTCATATAGCTAGAAATGCTGAACTTTAATGCTTATGAAATTTATGGATATATATGTATACAAATATACAGAGTTAACCTGTTAATAAATAGTGCTACTCCTAACACAGTGATCATTCTATCGGTTCGATTTCTCATTAATTAAGCATCATGTTAAAGTTCACATAAGGTCACGTTTTTTGATCAGCTGATAGGATCCTGTGACGAATTGAGGGATTGATTTAGCTCAAAATCTGGAATGAATGAAATAATTGCCTGAATATGAACTGCAAAAATTGTTTGTTGATTGGTAGCCTTCAAATAAATATACCACAATGTTTAACATAGTTTACAACTATAGTACTACTATTTTACTTTTATGACTTTTTACTAAATAACTAAACTAATAATATCGCTTGTCCAATAAATCTATCGGGTCCAACATTTTTAGTATGGTATCAAGGATTTTTGCTATTTTTCAGCATTTTTCAAATGTCACGTTAGAAGTTCAGCTTTATTCATTTTCATCTCAGTAAAACATAAATAATAACTACGGCCCCAGGCTAGATTCAGACAGAATATAAATCTGTAACATTTTATATATACCAACAAAATTAAAAATCTGAAAATACCTCTGCCAAAAAAAACGGATTTTAAATATTGTGAGAATTCAATTTTCATTCAAATTATTGTAATATTTACAAATGTTTCAGTTTCATTTCAAATTTATGACAGTTTTATTTAAATTCAATCAATCCAGCATTACAAATCCTCGACTTACTATGGTATGCGCACGCGAGTCTGTAACCAAATGTTAAAACAAAATGAATTGGTTCGGTATCAGCTATAAAATGACATTTTATATTTTAGTCTGATACTTATGATTATGATTTGTGACGTTACCAAATTATAAGTGTCAGACTGTATTAGTATATACATACATACATACATAAAATGGCCTAAAATATGAATCAAACACACGACGTGTGCTCATTATTATCATTTACTTGACACAATATAATATATTTGTAGTAATTTCATTTGGCCCATACGTGACCACAAAGAATTCAAACCAAAGATCTAACTAATTTTTGTGGTTAACTTAACTGTTTTTTTTGTTTAGTAATAGACTAAATTTGTAACACAGTTAATTTAAAAACGACTAATCAAATCTGCGGTTCATAATATACGTTTATAATTAATTCAATTTGGTGCAATGATAAGAACCACTATTTTTGTTGGTCTTAATTTTCAAGGCCGCACTGTGGTAATTTTGTCGGTCTGAACTTTGCTAAATTTTATAATTTACATATAAATATTATTGATAAAATGTTTAAATATTTTAATACGCAAAAGTCTTTGTTTAAAGTATGCCGAATTTAATGATTACGGTGAATTTGTGGTGTGTTTGAACTAGAAACGAATAGGAGATTTAAGAAGAATTGTATTTCAGTGACGCGAAGTTGATTAAATTTGACGTGAGTGTATATTATTTATAAGCGCGTTGTAGTTGTAGTCAGCGATAGGAAACTATTATTAGTTTTTATATTTTATCACCAGACTTACCGCAAAAATCTGTTTTATTTTAATTTTATTATTATTTTTGGATAAGCGTGTGTGTTTTCTTGAGAACTCTGCACCTGGACAGGTTAATTATGAATCTGTCATTTGGGATACAAGAAGCACAAAAAAACGTTTAGTGAAATATATTTTAAAACGATCATTACACTAATTGGCATCATTAACAAGACATTAAAAATACATACATTTGTTCAGTCAATCAGAACCCAATTTAATTTTAATTGTCTTATAATTTCTAATAAAATTAGCAAATTTTAACTTCGATCCAACAGTTGTTGCTCTTTCTCGTATGTCGAACAAAACCTTTATATTTTCTCCTTTTCTTTTTTATGTCTATTGTATATTGTGCCGAGGTTGTTAATAATCCATGTCGTAATACCATATACAATAAATTTTCAATTTTCCATTTCAATACACATATGTACATGTGTGAGTGTATACACATTTTATAGAAATAAACATGAAAAATTCTCAAACCGTCGGTAATTTAATAATATAAATTTTTTTATTTTCTTACTCTGAGATTTTCATTCTTGTTCTACAGCAACACATACATCTGTACAATTTTCCTCTATATTTCTTGTGTATACTACTACCATAACACACGTAGTGTTTTTAATTGAAAAGGTCTCTTTTATCCACATACATACATATATAGTCTAGTACTCTTGTATTATCATATTTTATCTTCTCGAAACCGTATAACAAATACATAAATAATTTCGACAAGAAGCAAACTAATAAAAATGAGCAGCAATACAGAAAGAAAATGAGCTTTTAGTTTAATAAAAATCTTTATTATCAACAAAAAAATAAATGATAAAAGCTCCGCCCATATCCCTTTTTTCCTCTCAGCAAACTGTCATTGTTAGGATGCTGATATTAAAAACAAAATTGACCAACATTTTTGTCTCTGGAAAAATGGAAATTATACGACGACGTACATACATACATACATATGGACATTAAATGCAGAAAATTGTTAATTTATTTTCTCTCCTCTATGGGTCAGTCTTTCGTTGTTTTTTTTATAGTATGTATTATGGGTATTGTAATTTTTATTACTATACATATTATAGTATAGTACTGTTATTACTTGTGAAAACTTTTTTTAAAGTTATTTTCCGAAAAGAGTTGTAATTTTATTTTTATAATTGATTATAATGTAATTAAACGGATTTATTCTTTTAGTGTACATTAAAAGTAAAGAAAACGGTGGGCTAGTCATTACGTTATGGCATACATAGACAAATATGTACATGATATGCGATAGAATGGAAAATGTTAATGTTTACAGTATGTCGCGGACCATATTCAGAAAAAATACTATCAATGGGTGCGTTCAAAATGCGTTTTTCGCACCAAATTATAAATGGCTTGAGGTACGGACAGAGCCATGTCCACGAATTATGCAAAATCCAGTTCCATAATAGGCAACGACAACGAGGAGAACGCCTTGAAAATGGGGAACGAGAAATAAACAACCTAGCGCGCCCAGCTTTCTGTAAAGTTCCGAGTGATCTTGAATGAACTTACGGTGGATGCATTCATTAACGTCGTAAGGGACTACCAGCTGAAGCTTTACTTGAGGATGACATCAAAAGGGAAAATCATGAACGAAGTCTCAGTACCAACACAACACTTCCAGAACAATAGGGACCGAAGATCTTGCTCTCAGTCTAAATTGAAATGAACAACCAGCAGGGCAGACAGACTGTGAAAAGCTCCGCCCATATCCCTTTTTTCCTCTCAGCAAACTGTCATTGTTAGGATGCTGATATTAAAAACAAAATTGACCAACATTTTTGTCTCTGGAAAAATGGAAATTATACGACGACGTACATACATACATACATATGGACATTAAATGCAGAAAATTGTTAATTTATTTTCTCTCCTCTATGGGTCAGTCTTTCGTTGTTTTTTTTATAGTATGTGTTATGGGTATTGTAATTTTTATTACTATACATATTATAGTATAGTTATTACTTGTGAAAACTTTTTTTAAAGTTATTTTCCGAAAAGAGATGTAATTTTATTTTTATAATTGATTATAATGTAATTAAACGGATTTATTCTTTTAGTGTACATTAAAAGTAAAGAAAACGGTGGGCTAGTCATTACGTTATGGCATACATAGAAAAATATATAAAATGCGGTAGAATGGAAAATGTTAATGTTTAGAGTATGTCGCGGACCACATTCAGAAGAAATACTATCAATGGGTTCGTCCAAAATGCGTAACCAAATTATAAATAGATAAATATGTGTTAAAAATACATTTAAAAACTACATCGTTGTAGTTGGCTTGAGGTAGGAACAGAGCCATGTCCAAGAATTATGCAAAACCAAGTTCCATAAATGGGGATCTGCGTACGGACAGAGCCATGTCCACGAATTATGCAAAATCCAGTTCCATAATAGGCAACGACAACGAGGAGAACGCCTTGAAAATGGGGAACGAGAAATAAACAACCTAGCGCGCCCAGCTTTCTGTAAAGTTCCGAGTGATCTTGAATGAACTTACGGTGGATGCATTCATTAACGTCGTAAGGGACTACCAGCTGAAGCTTTACTTGAGGATGACATCAAAAGGGAAAATCATGAACGAAGTCTCAGTACCAACACAACACTTCCAGAACAATAGGGACCGAAGATCTTGCTCTCAGTCTAAATTGAAATGAACAACCAGCAGGGCAGACAGACTGTGAAAAGCTCCGCCCATATCCCTTTTTTCCTCTCAGCAAACTGTCATTGTTAGGATGCTGATATTAAAAACAAAATTGACCAACATTTTTGTCTCTGGAAAAATGGAAATTATACGACGACGTACATACATACATACATATGGACATTAAATGCAGAAAATTGTTAATTTATTTTCTCTCCTCTATGGGTCAGTCTTTCGTTGTTTTTTTTATAGTATGTGTTATGGGTATTGTAATTTTTATTACTATACATATTATAGTATAGTTATTACTTGTGAAAACTTTTTTTAAAGTTATTTTCCGAAAAGAGATGTAATTTTATTTTTATAATTGATTATAATGTAATTAAACGGATTTATTCTTTTAGTGTACATTAAAAGTAAAGAAAACGGTGGGCTAGTCATTACGTTATGGCATACATAGAAAAATATATAAAATGCGGTAGAATGGAAAATGTTAATGTTTAGAGTATGTCGCGGACCACATTCAGAAGAAATACTATCAATGGGTTCGTCCAAAATGCGTAACCAAATTATAAATAGATAAATATGTGTTAAAAATACATTTAAAAACTACATCGTTGTAGTTGGCTTGAGGTAGGAACAGAGCCATGTCCAAGAATTATGCAAAACCCAGTTCCATAAATGGGGAACGAGAAATTAACAACCTACCGCGCCAGGTTGTTAATTTCTCCGTTAAAGGTCCGAGTGATATATTGAATGAACTTACAGTGAATACATTCATTAACGTCGTAAGGGACGACCAGCTGAAGCTTTACTTGAGGACGACATCAAAAGGGAAAAGCATGAACGAAGTCTCAGGACCGGCGTTAGAATGCGAGGCAGCTAGAGCCAGTCTAACCTCCGATTCCATTAAATTGCAAAAGTTCTAGTTAGAAGATATAGCGTAGAAAGAGGCGATGATGAAGGCGATGATAAACACAAGGCTTCCAGAACAATAGGGACCGGAGATCTTGCTCTCAGTCTAAATTGAAGTGAACAACCAGCCTCTGGGAGCACAGGGCAAACAGATAGTAGCAATCAACAGCCAGAAAGATTACGACTGACAGTTGTGCAGTAGGAGGATAGTGAGGCAGATGAAATATCCAGGAGGCTTTGTAGTAGTCAAAGTGAGCACTATTCCAGACAGGAACAAAGGAATCCAATCGTATATGTAAGGAAGATCAGACTAGATGCCGAAGATCACTGGACCAGAGAGCAATTGACGGAAGACCGACGACACGACGATTACATCGCTCCGTTAATTAAACGGATTGAGAAAGGTACCAGACCAGTGGCATGAAATCGCGTCGGAATGAGCAACCTTGAAAAGTTATTCGGCTCAGTGGAAGTCAGTGAAATTTGAGAATGGATTGGTGGTTTGACTTTGGAAATCGGTCGACGGCAACAACACAAAACATCAGATCGTGATACCAGAAAACCGGATAAGAGAAGTCCTGCAGGAAATTCACAATAGCAAATCTGGAGCGCATTTTGACATCAATAAAACGCTGGACAAGATAAGAATCCGATGCTATTGGGTCAATTGCAGAGGAGATGTGGAGGATTGATACAGTTAAGATGTGGTTTACTCCGCAAGTAAGGAACAAACAAGAACAAGAGGAAGAATGAAGCAATACAATGTAGGGGCACCGTTCGAGCGGATAGCTATGGATATCGCTGGTCTATTTCCCCTGGCAAAAGATAGAAATCGATAAATACTAGTATGCGTCGATTATTATTTATTAATTCACTAGCTAGGGTCGTATTTGGCAGATAATGCCGATTGCGTGATATTAAATTTGGATCACCGGAGAGCGAACCAGTCAGCATCACTACGTTATAGATTTGAGATCGGTTGACACGTTATAACGCTCGGAGCACAGATGAATCCTGAAACAAATATTTATAGTTATACACACATACATGTATTTTAATTTTATTACTAGGCATTGTTTGTTGGTAGGTGGCATGTGTGTTTCTTTTGAAATTTGGTTTTTATAAACTTCATTGTTGAATAAAGTGATTCACAACAGTATGTTGTGCTGAATATAGAGAGTAATCTGCAAGCAGCTTTTTTTAAATTAGGGTACTTGATTGAGCTAGAAGTCCACTATATCCAAAATTCATTTGCAGACTGTGTTAATTTGTGGTGCATATTAAGAATATGGTCCTTCTGAATTTCTAATAATTCCGTTTCTCCTTTAGACGAATCTATTCTTAAGACGAGGAAAAGGATTGCAATCTTTTTCTTTAATTCTTTATAGTTAGTTGTTTTCTGTGAAAAAATTACTGATCGGTCTCATTAAATCTACAAAGCGGCTTAGGACATTATATCAATCTAATTCTTCAATAAAGATCTATTTGTAATACAGTTTTCATCTGAATTTTTAATAAGTGTTCATTACGTTTTCGTATTTAGAATATTTTGCAACTAAATAATTACGATGAACAATGCAATGAAGGGCAACGACTCCCGGTTTCTCGGATATTTTTCTATTTTTTAAAGTACCCGAATACCTGGATGATTGCATCGGGTAACTACGAAAGGGCAAAGAGTTTTTAAATTATTCATACATAGTTACAATAAAAGATCAACAGCTTTCAATACGTTTACATTCGAGTCAAAAAATAAGAGAATGGCCGTGCCCCGTGGACAATCTAAAATTTTTTGATGTGGCGTTTGAAGAAAAACGACTTACGAAACTGCAGAATAGAAAATTTAAATGATGAAGGAGTATTTAAATGTATCGAGGCAAAATAACGGTTGTAGGCCCATTTATTTTGGTGCTCCTTATAAAAGTTACTAACATCTAGTACATTGTGTCATTAGGATTAAAAGTGATACTTTGTTGTTTGAGCAAAAGCAAAGATTACGAGTCAAACAAAGTCACTTTTAATCCGAATAACACATACTATTTTTTCTCCACCGAAGAAAAGCTCATTGTAAACTAATTAAGTACAAATTATGTAATTAAAACTTCAAAATTGAAATATTTTGTGAAATTACTTGAGATCATGACTTTTGTTTGGTTTGACTATTGTACGCGTCAAACTGCACAGCTATAATTACAATATTTTCTTTCTTGCGAACAAAATGTTTGAATCAGACGATTTATCAAATTTACAATCGGATGAGGTTCAAACAGCAAAAGAAATTGTGTTAAACCTATTGCCATCAAAATCACGTAACATTTATGAGTGCGCATATAAGCAGTTTTTGCAGTGGTGTACTGAAAAAAATGTACAATCTGGATTATATTGTTATAGTGTTCTATCGGCATACTTTGCCAATTTGTCGACGAAGAAGAAAAGTTCGACTCTTTGGGCGCAGTATTCAATGGTTAAGGCCACATTGAATTATATAAATGGCATAGATATAAAGTACAAATCGACTTGGTTTTAAATTTTGCTCCTGATAAGACATATTTAATGATCAAGGTAAGATTTAAAGGTAATGTATATACATATATACTGATTATTTGGTATTTTACTTGCAGGTTGTTTTAATACCGGGAGTAGCGGATGCATGTCATGCAAGACGTTCAATCAGCTTTGTTGGTAAAAATTTCCAATTCTAAAACAAACAAATCGCGACTCTTTACGGTTTTGGGCTAAAATTATTTGGGGATTTGCAGAAAATGCTTTGCCCAGAAAATTTCGAGGTACGACGTCTTTTTATAAAATACCAAGGTGGAGTATGTCATTGGATAGTAGTTGGCATTCACAAAGTTACTAAGAGCATTGCAAAAGAAAAGTTACTAAGAGCATTGCATTTAAATTTAAAAGACCTCATTTGCAAGGAATGGTGGTTGGAAATCTAATACTGCTGCTGAGGGATACTTAGAAAATTGCACAATAAATAAAACAATGCTATAAGAATATTACGACCCGATGAACTTAGTACCAGCTACAGTATTAATCATGAAAATACATATCATATTGAGTTAGAGTTTTCGAGTTTTTTGGTTAATGAATAAAAACAGTTTTTCCGGATTAAAAAAAAATAGTTATTTCATTATACATATTATTGGGTCTTCACTATAATATTTTTTTTCTAGTATTAAAAGTCCCTACTTTTACATCAATGATTAAAAGTATATAGATTAGCAACACACACATATTTTAAAATAGTCTAAAAAAGGCCAACTTTAATACCCAAAAACAGTATTAAAACAAGAGGCTTTTAAAACTTTGGGAGAACAAAATATTTAATCGGGAAACCCGGGTATTCAGCATAATGACGACTCGATACCCGGCTATTAATATTTTCGGATAATCACGAGCCCTAATGAAGTGGTAAAAATTGCGGTTATTTTGGATATCTTTTTAATAGTCCAGTATCCGACAATGTATTATCAAGTGCCCTCTTGATATCAATTCCACCAGTAGTATTTTGAAGAGCACTATATCCAATAGTTCTTCGGTTACGATTAAAGATACAGAAACGTACCAGATAAATACAGCTAAGCTGAAGCTACATTATTTTTATACATCTTCTTCTAACCGCTAATTGCAATATTTACTGATGCCCGTAATACGTCGCTTGGTTGTATGGCGTTGTGTTAGAACATTGTTAACTAGTTTGTGAACTATTCTTCCTCAGTGTAAAGCCGTGGAATGCTCCAAGCGATCACAAAACTAGCTTTGGTAGTATTATCGCTTCTTTACTAAAATTTAATTAATGTCTGCTGACTACTTAATCCAGGTTTTTGGGATTTTATTTTGCTTGTTAAGACCTCGGAATTCAATAGATAATATTAGCCAAAAATGTATTATGGTTTTTTTCATGATGTAAAACGAAATTACTGGCTTTATACTGAGCAAGTGTCGACTCATTGCAGATAATACACATAGGTTTCCCTCCTTTATCGACAAATGCAAATGGTCCTTCCCATTCTTGTTTGAAATTACGATTTTCAATTTCATATCTCGAATTTTTTCTACTCTGACGACATATTTAACATTTAAATTAATCTAGAAAACAAAGTTTAATTTATTTTAGTGCTAAGAACAGAATAAGGTTCAAATATTTGGGTTCTCTTATCACTCACGATAACAGTGTGGGTGAGGATATTAAAGTGCGGCTGGCAGCTGGCAGTCGTTCTTTGTATCCTCTAAGGCCACTGCTAAAATCTAAACACTTATCAAGTGCCGTGAAGCTGAAGCTTTACAAAGCGTTGATCAGGCCCGTTGTTATGTTTGGATGTGAAAGTTGGGCGCTGACGGATGAGTACGAGAGATGGCTCCTAACATTTGAGAGAAGTGTCATGCGTGTGATTTACGGCCCAAAACACGAAATAGATGGTACCTACCGAGCTCTGTACAATATCGAGATCAGAAATCTGATGAAGATCCCCGATATTGTACATGAAATAAGATCTCAGCGAGTACGCTGGCTCGGGCACGTACTGCGTGCTGATCGGGAACGAATTGTGCAGCGATCTCTGAAAGGAGAGCCACCATATGGTAGGCGCAGAGGTCGTTGCAGGCGACGATGGCTCCACGGTGTAGAGAACGACTTGGCCTCTTCAGATTGTCTTAGACAGTATGAAGACCATGCTCGGGATCGAAACCGCTGGAGCCGAATTGTTGACTCAGTAAGGGGCCAGTAATGGCCTTTAAAACTGTTTTAAAAAAAAAGAACAGAATTAAATAATTAAAATCCATGAATGATGCTCGAAAAGTATTACATAGGAAACTGCAATTGTCCATGGAACTTAAAAAAGCAACAAGTACATATTATCTTTCTATTGAATAACGTAAACACAATTTTTTAACGATTTTATTTTAGCGGCCAGTGCACGATGATGATTTTCTTTCTTATCAAATTTTTTTGAAGAAATTATTTTGTTGTTTTTAGCTTTGGGATTCCGTTTTTTCTAACAGTAAAATTTGTATTCAGTAAAAATGACTTTGGAGATACGAGAAACGCAAATTTTTTATGTTTTAACTAACATGTGTGGTTGGTTTTTTCAATAATTATTCTTGTCCAAATATTTTACACTATATGTACACTCGCATAAATTCATGTCTAGGAATGTTTTCGAAATTTAGAAAGGATTTTTTTTAAAAATCTTGAAATTCAGAATTCTGATCAATTTTCCTGATCTTGAAATTTTGCTTTCTTTAACTATTCAAATTTTTCAATTTAATTCTAAAGTTTTCTTAGTCTCGTGATATTCTCAAATTTTACTCTAAAATATTTTGATTATATTTTAGATTTATCAAATTTTAAAGATTTATTCTAGACTGAATTTGTATCAATTTCTAAACTTGGTTCAAATTCTTTGAATAATCGAAAAGCTTGAAGTTGGTCTTCCACAAAGGTCTTCAAAATCTGTATTCCTAAAATATGTATAGACTCTGATTTGGTGATTGTCTTTTCTGAGGTCCTGTTCCCTTGTAAACTTTATACAAAGCAAATACTCACACGACCTATTCATGGAGATAGTCGCTCTTCTTTCAATAAATGTATTCGAGCCGAGGACCTAATGTTTGACACCTATATGATTTACATGTAAATAAAATGTACATATATGCTTGTTGAGTAAAAAACTTTGAGACATTTTGGTATTTTTTGATATATATGCTCCTGGCCATACATATTTCAGTGTACATATTAATAACTATTATTAAAATCCATTTCCTATCCTTTCTTTAGAAGGAAATTGAAATGCATTTCACACAATTTCACATTTGCCATATGCTATAAACTATAAAAGCGTTCTTTCCGCAGTGGCGACACAAAACCATAAGAGATGTATTTCGTGATAGTTTATTCATAAAGTCGACTTTAACAATTTTTAATAATTAAGACATATTTTTACTCAACAAAGGCTTGAATAAATGATAAATTTGCATTTTTACGCCACAACACAGGATAGAAATTTATTGCAATTTTTTAGGATTATTTTCAAACATTTAAAATGATACAAAGCTAAACAAATTTCGTCTTGGGGGTTTTTCTAATCGGGCCTCTCGGCTTATGTGGTGTTTGCGGGTATATAGTTCCACCACTGACTCTTTCGCCATAATATCGTTTTTTTTTTTAATAGCAACTGTTAATAAGTATCAAGGAAATTCAATTCAAATAAGTTGAGATATAATTGACTTGTATTTTGTAAAAACATTTCCTATATCTGTACAAAAAAAATAAAAAATGAAAATCGGAAAAACGTACTAAAGCTAAAGAAAATTAAGAAAATGTCAAATCATATTTTATAGCTTCCTGTTTCATTTATTTTTCGTTTAGCCATTTTCTGCTTGTTACAACAACTAAGAGTAATTTTGCAACATGGTGGTCTTAATTATAGTAGGTATATCGTAGACGAATAGCAAAAACACAGTTTATCCGCAACAAGATCAACGAAATGATGCAAAAGTTCACTAATCATGATAAAATAATCTCAATGGGATAAAAGCTGTACAAATGTGTGTAATAAATTTAAAATGTATAATAAACAAAAAGTGATCTTTAAAAAGTCGATATTCTTTGAAGTGTATCTTGTACTCACATTTAAAGTGGTGGAACAAAAGTTGGAATTAAACAAAAATTGCGGTGTATGTTTAAAGTTCCCACCGCTGGCTGCTTTTTTGTATGTTGTGTTTGTTCACAAACAGAAATTCTCATCCTTTTGGATAAACATAACAGAAAATTCTTTAGAACTTAAAAAACTATCAAAATAAATTCTTTGCATTCATAACGAAGAATCGTAAAAAAAGAAAAAAATATTTTCAAACACAAAAATTTCAACTTTATGTTTTCTTAACGTTTTCATCCATGCTCTTGGTACAAAAAGACAATTAAAAATTTTAAGTTTTATATAATATTCCCCTTTTCTCGGGAGTTTCTTTTGTCTTTAACAATTCTTTTTGTTTTTTTTTTTTTTTTTTTTTTATTTAGCGCGGCATTTTATATCTTTTCGTTTGATAATAAAATGTGAAATGAAATAATTGATAATTTTTATAAACGATAAAATTATATATTTCTTTAAATGTAATATTCTTATATACGAGTATGTATGTACGTATATATAAAAAAAAATTGATATTTTTTCTTCTTGGTTTGGTCAAATACTCAAAGTCTATCTACGATAGTTAATTCTTCGAATTCCATTCATCGTTCAATCTATTTTTTATTTTCAGCATTATATGTATCGTATATACATATTTTTTGGGTTGATTATTTGTTATTGTTGTATATAAAATTAATATATTCGAAGGATTGAAGAAGAACAAAAACAAAACAAAAATTAATTCGTTTGATGTTTGTTGATGATGGAATACCTTAGATAGGCTAAAGATTCACTGCGTTTCATTTAGTTAGTATATGTTGTTATTTTTTATGTATATTTTAATCAGCATGAATGATTTTATTATAGTACATATAATATGTATAACAACTGGCAAACGTTTTTGTATTATTATTTATCTTAATCATGTTAGATATAGAAGAGAAAATATTAGTTATTTTTCTTGTTATTTCTTGTTCATTTGCAGAAGTAAGTTAAATTCATTGCATTTGCCATACAAATCGCCTACCAGAAACAAAAGTAAATGTAACTGCCACTATTCTCACAGATTTAGGCTATTTACGTATATGTTCAAATCTGTGGTGAATATGTAAGTTCGCTTTTCAATTCAATTTATTAAATTTAATTAAAATTTTTAAAGAATCAATTTAAAATTAACAAAGAATCATAATTATGTATAAGTTAATGTGAGATGCACCGATGACTCCCTGTCTGTATTTTTCAATACAGCCATTCAAAATAAAATGTAATAGTTATCTCCAATAACATTATTGATCATACAAACACCACCACTCAAATAAATTATTACAATTTTCTTCCCTCAGTTACCAGCATTTGTCGATGAACTCATTCTACGTGTTCTACGTTTTTGACATACAATTTCTAATACGCATTAAGTTTAGTCAACTGGTATCTGAATAAAATATATTGTGGCAAGATTAACATAATTTAAATATTTCAAACTGTACTTTGGTTAAATTGTCTTTAGTTTTCATATTTGCAACGTGGGGTCGGAAAGGGGGCTTAAGTTAAATGGTCTGCAATCAGCTCAAATGTCATCCTCACCTGCACGTGGTGCACCCTGCTAGGTAACAGGAGCCAGAGCAGTATAACCGACTAACCGATCGAAAACTAACCTTTTAGTAAACGATGTTCTTAAACCAGACCCACTACCAACTCGTACGGGTCAGAGTGGTAGATGCTCTATGACCAGTAAAACAAACAATGACCCTGGAGTACAATTATCTGAATTTGTTGTACATTCAGATAATTCTACTCCAGGTGGTAACTCAGCTAAGCAGCTGACAAATCCGTGAGAAAACAAGGAGTTAAAAGATGCTCTAAATAAAGTAATATCTGAGAAAGTAATCACTAAGGTACAGCAAAGAAACGATACCAATGATCATACGGAGGTTATGTATTAAACAGACGACGAAGAACTCAACAGGCAAACGGGATGGATTCTGAACCGTAATAATAAAAATAAGGAACGCAAGATGAGCAAATCACCACAGGTTTAACCCGAACTGAAACAATCAATTGAGCAGCTTCCAACCGGAAGTAGGAATTTACAACAGGAAGAAAAAGCTAATGTTTCACCGAAACAAGCAATCAAGTAAAATACTCTCAACCGGAAGTAAGAATATACAACTGGAGAAAAACGTGCCTCGGCCACCTCCAGTTATAATACCTAATTGCAATAATTATCAGAGTATTAGAAACATCATGATAAATGATGTTTCTAATACTCTGATAATTATTGCAATTAGGTAAACATCATACATCAGATAAAATTTAGGATAAAATAATGGAGATATCAAAATAAATGTCCCAGACGGTGATAAGCAGACAAGGCAAACCAAAGTCATTATTAAGAAACTACAAGCTTCATGCAAACCTGAAGAGATGAAAGAGTATCTTTTGGAGAAACGATACAAAATTAACGAAGTTACACAGTTGCTAAAAAGAAGTGACAAAACCTCTTCCATTGTATATGTTATCTTTTGAAAGGTCAGAGGATATTAAAAATATTTATGCAATCAGCGAAATTCTCCATATGAAAGTGCAAATAGAAGCAGTCTAAAAATGTTAACTCTAAAATGTTAAACTTTTGTAATAAGGAGCCCAGAGGCGTGAAATGTGTAGGAAAACACCGTACGGCTGAATGTACGAAACAAAAAGACACCCCACCAAAATGTGTCAACTGTGGAGAAGCACATCTAGTCTAAAATTCGCAACAAAACAAGGGAAAATTCAATAAGTACCAGGCCAGAAATTAACTCAGCCTCAACAAGAATATTCACAAAGTTAAGGTCACACCAAACAGAGCCCTCAAATCAATCTTGCAAAGGCTCACATGATTTAGAAAAAAATAGATATATGTTTATTATCTGACACCATACTAGTCAACACACCATACTAGTCAAAGTCATATAAAAATCTGTGGCTACGAAGTTCACTCAGAAGTACATTCTAATAATAATGCACGAGGGGGCAGTGCCGTGATTATAAAAAAAGATATTAAATACGATCTCCAAGAAAAACTTGAAAGTTATGAAATACAACCAATTAGCGTTAGCATTAATATCCGCAACCACAAAGCAATGGTAGTCGCAATATATTGCCCACCTAGATATAACAACAAAGGGAATGCTTATTCTCAATTCTTCAAGCAGCTATAGGTGAAAAATTCATAATCGAGGGTGACTTCAACGCTAAACATACAGATTGGGGATCAAGACTAACAACAACTAAAGAGAAAGAGCTTCATCAAGCAATAATTAAATCCAACTGCAACTGGCTTTCTACTGGAAAACAAACTTACTGGCCCAGCGATCAAAATAAAATACCAGACCTAATTGACTTCTTTATAACAAGAACAATCCGGGTTGATTATATACAGGAAGGATTTGATTAAAGTTCCACTATGCGACTGTTTACGTTATATTTTCTAAATGTAAACAAGATGCAATCTAAAGCTGCAACTTCCAACTTTGAAAAAACCAACTTTGACACTTACATATATCATCTGTGAGACATCATTGAATAATATCATCTTGAGCACGGAATTTTTTGCCAACAGTTATATTGTGCATCGATGTGACAGATCAACATATACCAATCCAAAACAAGAAGAAGTCCTAACTGTGGTCTAAAATCTATCCCGAACGTAACTGTGGTTGTTTTCCAGTTAGAATGGACATTGGTATGTGTAAAACATATAAGTGACAACTTATATCCCACCCCAATCGACCTCTGATAAATACATAAACTTTTGTGGAGTTTTAAACGAACTAAATAATTTAAGAGATCAGTCAGATATATTCCTCCTCCCAGGTGATTTCAATATTTCTGACATTTCATGGTGTTTCGATCCCGACATTAATTGCAATATTCTTTCGAAAGCAAAGACCCTTGAAATCTGAGTATCATACTAACAGGGCAAGTCTATAAGTAAAGAAGTAGTAGTAAGTAGTAAGACAGATGAAATTCAAGATTTGCGTATTACATTTGCACACAATTTAACATTCAATAAGCATATCGATATAATAATCGCCAAAGCCAACTCAATGTTGGGGTTTATTAAGCGGTGGTTATAGGAGCTAACGGATATTACATGTCTATTCTCTGTTTGTTTTGCCTATGTTAGATGCCAAATTGAAAACGCGGTTCCAGTGTTGTCTCCATCATCAAATTATTCAATCGCATCGACAGCATACAAAAAAAGTTTTTGTTATATTATAACAATCTACCAAAACCCAAGAATCGTGCTTCAATGATAGGAAATATTCTGCTGGGACACATTAATTCACCGTACATCCTGGAAAACATCTCCATTCATGTTCCAACCAAGATTACTCGTCAGACTAATTAAATTAAATTGAACCAATTCATGGTGAGAATGATCTTATCAACCGAATGTCCAAACAGTGGAACGAAATAAGGACATTTTCTAAGAAAAGACACCTTAAGGTATCATTTAAAACAATTTTTTAATTAAATTTGTAATTTTACCCAACAGCGAGTGAGTGAGTGTGAGCATTTTTCACTCACTTTGTATTTTTTGTTCAAGCTATACAAGCTTTATGTTTTTAATCTCTTATATGTTAAATCATTTTTTTTTAAATACCGTTAAACATAAAATTTGCAAAAATTAATTAACAATTATAACAAAATGGCTTGGCTAAATATCGATTCTAACACACAAAAGTTAAACCATGAAACGTACTCACAAAAAAAATATTTTTCTGCGAATTTGAAACGATACGCTTGCGGTTTTGTTTTGTGTGGTGATTAATTTAAATTCAGTTTTATAAACTCAAAATTAAAAGATTTTTGTTATCAAAATAAGAATGTCAAAAAAAATCCGAGCAAAATATCACTCAACCACTAGCGGTAAAATTTGTCGTAACTACTTCCAGCTGCCTACGAACTAGCAAAAACAGTTATGAGTATTGTGAATAGCAAGACCAAAAACCGTTTGCCCTTATAACCCGTTTTTTTTTAAAAGTTATTAAAACAATAAAAATAGTTGTATACCTTCGTACTTATTTGGAGAAATTGGAAGAAACCGAAAAAGCCCAAAAGATTGGATATCAGGATATCCGTATATTAAAATCTTTAAACCTGACGGTAGTGACAACAAGACGATATAGACTACGAGAACATGTGTCAATTACAGGACATAAAACTTTACGTAAGCAATCGATAAATCCAGTTTGTTCTACATCCCTTCAGCAACCGATGCTAAATGAGGGAGCCATTTTTGATTTTGTTCGTTCAGTTTGCCATTCTATATTAAGCCTTAGGACATGTGATCGTGCGTTAGGCGATTTATTATTCGTCAACAAAAACTACGAAACTCTACTTACAAATTTTATACCTATAAAGTTGGATGAAATTAAAAATTTAATTAGAGATTTAAAAATTAATTTCAATATTGATGAAAGTAGTGATGTTGCAGGTCGAGTGGGTAAAAGTAAATACTTTAATTACATTTTATAATGACATTCACCAAAAAAACTCATTATTTTTGTTAGGTTTTGTCACTAATACAAATAGTGCAACAATCTCTGGAGTCTTAGGAAAAATTTCATCAAAATTTGGTAAAAATTGGATCGATGTGCTTTCCATATCAACGGACAGCGCGGAATACATGAAGTCAATTGTTGGTTCGTCAAATACGAACTGGTGAAAATTTACCCAATCTCTTACACGTCACAGATGCAGTGTATCTAATTTATGTTGCGGTTGACAAAGTGTTAAATTAGGAGCTCTATTCAAACATTCATTCAAAATATTTGGGATAGATAGAACATTGCACTCGTAGTGAAATATCCGGTATTAAACCATCAGCCGTGGTTCCTGTTCGCTGTTCTACCGATTAAGACCGATTAAGGCTCTACTTTACTCAATTTGCGAAAACATGTGTATCTTACAAATCGTTTTATGGCCACATAAACTTAGGCATTGACTTAATTTGTTTTTTATAGCAAAGCTAAATATATTTGCAAGCGAGTAACACACGCTTTTTTTAAATTCGCTATAGTTTTCTCGTAATTGCGTTTCAAAGTTGATGAATTTTTGACAAAAACCATTCACTCACAATCCAAATTTATCAATATTTTTCCACTAATCTGTAAAAGTTTTATGTATGGGTACATTCAGGAAGATATTATCTAGCGATTAACACACGTTTTTTATAAAAATTCGTTCTAATAAGCGAGAAAGTTGAAAATTTAATTGATAACTATTTTATATCGATAAGCTGACAAATCAATTTATTGACAAAAATGTATCTTCGATGTAAAAATGGTTTAGGAATCAACTAAATATCGGGTATTTTTTAGTTCATCCCTTTTTAATTAGATGTCATAAGTGGCAAAAAAACAATTTTTTCATGGAATATTTTGTAATTTTCCATAGCGGAGATTTACACTATTTCAAATTTTATTTTAGACTCATGTTTTGGCATTTAAATATCGACATCAATTTTGATTTTTGTTCTAGGTAAAGTGGAGCCTTAAACCTAATTATACAACTTCAAAAAACGCAAATAAAAAATTATCACTCATTCAAACGTTTATATTACAATCAAAAAGGTATTATAGTATAAATTTAAAATTATTATATTTTAAGTATTAATAAAGGCATTTATTTAAAAAATCCACCGTCTCTGCTTTACCTTTTGCTGACGGAGAAAATTAATAAGAAATAATATTCCACCAAAAACTTATTATGTAAAAAATTGCAGTGAAACTAGTTTCGGAAATAGTTCCACTCCACTGGAACTGTGTAGGTAAAATTTCCACTTTGCCGGAAGTCATAATAGAGGTGATTACCTACAAAAATTTATTTTATGTACAGCAATCCCCCGCTACGGATATGATGCGTTCTACGTCATCTGGCCATAAACCGAAATCATGTTTTTTAGTATAAAACTATACTACAAATTCAAAGATGCGTATTTAAATATTCCGTTGTGCGGACCATACATTTCTATAAAGTCGAAAAAAAAAATTTCATTTTAAATTATTAAAATATTGCGTCAAACGGGATCGGTCGGAGAAACTGCCATCCAAAGTTAAATCAACATGTGCATCAACATAGGGAACTAAAACTGCCGATCTAGAAAAATATCGCAACAGCGGCATCGTTTTTTCAAGCTCCACTTTCTTTCTCCCATTTTCTTCGAAAACCTTCGTCTTTCTTTTTCATTTGGCCTTCAAATGTCGAATTAGTTAAATATGAAACCAACGATGTTTGCTTTGGTTTAACATTTTATTTGTATTTCTCTGTAGTAAATCATTCTGAACTAGTCTGGTTACTTTTCGGCTTCTTTCATCTGAGGGATCAATTTCGGTAAATATATGTGTGATTCGTGAACTCTCGCCTGGAATTTCTAATTTTTCTAAATCACATCTTTCTTCAAACGCCATCAACAATTCTTCGTTAGTAAAATCTTCGTCTACATCTTCTGTATCTACCTGCATTCATACCTGCGTCATTTGCAATGGCGACAATCTGGTATTGTATATCCACATTTGAAAGTTGGGAGCTGGCTGATGTATGATCTTGAACGCATTCTGGCCATAATTTCATCCACACCCCATTCATTGCTGATTCAGTGACTTCATCCTACGATTTTATGATCTTATTAATGGTTTATTGATTCAAAAGATTCAATTAGACTTCTAAACACTGGTCTATTTACGTAATCCTTAAAATGAACAATAACACCCTGGTTCATAGGTTGCAAGAAAGGCGTCGTGATTGGTGGTAGGAATATAATTTTAACGTGTTCAGGTACCTTCCCGAATTTATGACTGGGCACATTGTCAATATAATAAGCAATGCTTTCTTGGTAATATTCTGCTCAGCATTAAATTTTGCCACAGAAGTTGAAAAAATATTATTTTGAATGCCTGGGAATTCTCTGCGTGATAAATAAGTAACGGTTTTAACTTATGATCACCAGCAGCATTCCGTCCGACTAAAAGCGTAGTGCGATCCTTAGCAATTTTAAATCCTGAAGCTGATTTTTCTTCTTTGGAAATGAATGTTCTAGAAAGCATCCTTTTCTATAAAAGACTCGTTTCGTCAACATTATATTCCAGCTGTGTGGTATAACCACCATTTTCGACAATTTTTTTAAAATCCTCGGGAAACAATTTAGCCGCTTGAATATCTGCACTTGTTACTTCCCCGTGGTTTTTGAATTATGAAGAGAATGTCGTTTTTTGAACCGATCAAACCAGCCTTTGCTAGCTAAAATGGTTCAGACTGTGAAGATTCACCGTGTTTGGCCACTAAATCTTCGTGAAGGCTCTTAACTTTTTCCTGGATAATTAACGTGGAAATCGGTATATTTATCTGGGATTGGTGGTGTATCCAAACACTCAGCAAACCTTCCATTTCTTCCATTACCTGATTTCTTTGCCGTTAACGGTGTTACGCGTTTTGCACTGACCAATATTTTAATATTTTAAAACTAAAACACTATGTACTTTATCAAATAAACGTTGCCCTCGTTGGCATAGTAAGTTGCGGTCTTATTTTGTTATTCGAGGGTCTCGGTTGGGAGTTTTTAATAAGTATATGTGGGCCCAATAGTGGCATTGAGAAAAAAAATTATCAAATAAACGCAAAATTTATATATTACAAGTTGGATTGGAGGTACAATAACATTTAATATGCTGTCATATTGTAATTTGGGAATTTCCCGAAATAGAAACTAAGAGAATTCGTAGATCAAATGGCTTTTACTGAAAAAGAGGGAGAGTAAAGAAACTAAAAAATTCCATAAAAGCGAATTTTTGGTTCGTATAGCGAATTTTGATTCCAAATAAATTTTGTCCATAAATTCGAAATTCATGATGCGGGCGTTCGTATAACGGGGGTTTGCTGTATGTTTGATTTTAATGTTAGACGTTTAATGAAAAGCATTGGATTATTCTTCTTCACTTTTCACCCAATTTCCCCCAGGAAACTCGACTCCACCAGTCTAACGGGTGGGGTGGAGTTCCCTGGCATTTTTAAATTTCTTGTTGCTTTTCCCAGTGAGAAATCAGAGACTTCAGTTCCAAGTATTATTTGAAAGTAGAGACACATCCTAATGTATTGGCAAGGGACTTTCTAAAGCAGCCGAAATTAATATAGACAAATGTGAAGAGTAGATCCGTAAGATCTAATGAATTTATTAACTAACAATATTTTTTTATATGGGTGTACATATATACATGATCTACAGTGTAGCATATATATGTAGCATATACATACATGATCTACATTAGAAATTAATAAAATAGCGCATAATAATAAGTATTAAGATCAGTTAAGACTTAAACAATTGTAGTAATTTTAATTTGTAAGATTTGCATCCATCTTGTTTGTTTCATTTATAAAAAGTTATTATTGAATCTTTTCACTATGAAACTATTAAGAAAAAGGATAAAAAAGATAGAAAGTTTCAAATGACGGAGTTTTGCTTGATAAAGAATTATAATAAAATATTTAATTTTCAAAACTGCATCTATCTACTTAGTAATGTTTGCACATTATGTTTACTGAGTTAGATTTACAATTTTTTAATAAACACTGTTAAAAATACTCAGTATTTTTTACTGAGAATCACCGACAATATAATCGATTGTATGGATAATTTGTAGTCTTCTAGGTTATACATCTATATGCTAAATTTTAAACCATAAAATTATGAAAGGATTCAAAATTCATAACAATATACATACATATACCCAGCGTTGCCCTATGTGCAGTTTTTTCTGCAAATAGCAGATTTTAGTCATCGTACACAGGTTTGCAGATTTTGTGCTCGGAATGCACTTTTTGTATATTAATGTTTTTTTTCTCTAATTATCATCATGATAGTTTTTCATTGGCAAATTTTTAAAACAACAATAATTAACAAATGAATTCGTATGCCTTATGGGTATTTTCGACTTTATAACATATGATCATCTCTTTCTCTGTGTCTTCTATTCTAAACTAAGCAGGCCTGTCAAATTTAAATAGTAACAATTAATGGTTCTGTTTAGATACGAATTCGACCAGACGTCAATCTGAATCTAATCTTGATGGAAGTGGGGAATCTGTAAGTCTGCAAGAAATAATTCAATAATTATGTAAAGTAATTTCGATATCACTTTTCTTTAATCATTTTTGTCTATAGAAATCCAAAAAGCAAAACGAGAGAGGGGCTTATTCGAGTATTTGGGAAAGTAACCCGGAAGTAAGTGGATTAAAAAAAATCCTAACAACTTTGCTTATTGCACAATATGCAATTTAGAATTGAAAGCATCAGCCGGTGTAACAGATTTAAAACTACACACTAAGACATCAAAACACGTAACACTAGCGAAGGCTGTCACTTTACACGCCTCAACGACCTATAAACTTACTGAATTTAACTCAATCGAAAAAAAAGTTGCTGAAGTTGAAATTCAAGTGGCGAGTTTTTGTGCAGAAAGCAATTTACCAAGTTACTTCCTGACTCGGACATCTTAAAAAAGGTGGCGTGTCCCAGAACGAAAACAACGGCTGTGGTAAACAGCGTGTTTGGTTGCAAATGATGTCACTAGTCCTTAGAATTGAACACCATTCGAAAATAAGGGATTTTTATATTTTAATATTACAAATTTTTATTTTAATATTACAAATTCAAACGCAACTTCAATTAACAAATAATTTATCTTCAAATGCACATGTCACTCACTTGCGCTGTGCGTAGAGTAATATGTAGAGGAATGTACTCGTAACAATTATATATTTATACAAAATCGCCCAAACGGGCTAATGCGGCTCTATATAGGCAAATGATTTGTTGTCACACACATACATATTCACTCAAACACAGTACAAACATATTAAATAACCTAACCCTTTTTTTTTACTATTTTAGTAATTTCATTTAATATTTTGAAATCCTTAATTTTGTGTTCTTATTTTAAAAATTTTGGTTTTTGTCTTATCTGCTTTCTTCGGTTTAGCACAAGTACATAAATAACAATATTTTTATTTTTTTGACAAATATAATATAATTTATCATTTTGTGAATGTTGAATGTTTAAGTTATGTACGTACGGAGTATTTTATTCAAATTTATGATTATTATTTGCTGCTACTGGAATGGTTTTATAAATTTTTTTTTTATACAGATTGCAAATGAAATCTTACTATACAATACAGCCCTACGTAAATAGTGTTATCTATTTTTGGATATGATTCAATCAAAATTTTGGAACCCCTGTGTTTCAATAATGATATATACCACTGATATGTTTATTTGTTTTGATCATTTTACTTACATTGAAAACATTATTTTCATGAAAAACTTCGGTAAAATTTGCCTACGTCATGATGTCATCATTAAATTAATTACAAAATATTTTTACAAAAGAAAAACAAAACAGAAAGTAATTATTACTATAGCTTAAATTCCCATCATCTTTATTCATACGAAATCATTTATCAATTTCTAAAAAGATGCGAGAAAATACAGCAACAACAAAATAAATGGAAAATATATAAATTTTATTTTAATTTATTTATAAATAACCTTAAAAATATATATCACGGAACAATAAGCAAATGATTTTTCATATAAACATTAATATTCTTTTAAACTTCTTACGCGATGGTTACGCGATGATTGTCGAAATACATATACATACAAGTTTTTTTTTGCGCGATCACGTGCTTGAGAGCATAATACAGCAAATAAATTTTCTGATTTACACATACGCATATGCGCTATATACAATTGCTGAGAAACGGTTACTTCCGATTATAATTTTGTGTCTGTTATAATTAAATAAAGTGTTTTAAAGTAATGTATGAGTATGTTGTTTATACCAGATTTGATTTAATTACCATAAATTAAAATCTTAACTTTGTTTGCGTTGCACGATGCCATAATGTGAATCCCATATGTAGAGTGTGGCAATTGCCAAACTTAATTTAATAACCGTCATTATGTTATAAAAATGTATTTACCTTAATTATAAATTAATCACCCTGTAGTAGTCCGAAAATTCTAGATAGACGAATTATTTATTTTTTGTTCTATTTACTATAATATTGTTATTATTTCATTGAAATTTTGTAATTGTATTTGCTCGGAATTTTGCCAAAAGTGAAAATCTATTTTGGATTGGTTTGTCTTTCGATTTTTTATTTTTTAACTCTTAAGATTTATTTAAAAATGATCGTTTTTCTTCTTGATTTTAAGACACACACATTTATATACTCGTTTATTTTCATTTTGTGACGCATTTTCAATATACATATATTTTTGTGTTCTTTGAGTTATTAAAATAATTTGATTTTATTAATATTTTTAAACAAAATTTAATTTTTAATTTTTATTTTATTTCTGTGACACAGCTGAAAACATTTTATCACGAGAATGCACGCGTGTATAATTAAGTTGGTATTACATAGGTCATTCTTGAAACTGTTTTTTTTTATTGAATTAATTACCTGCGAGTGGAATGAACCTGTAAAATATTTTAAGGTTCGCATAGTAAATGAAATCGTAAATAAACTGGTGCATTTTTCTTGGGCCATGATTTATGTTATGTCTTAATAATTGTTAATTTATCAAAAATGTTAACTCTCTCCGGCTGCTCAATAAGAAGGAATACAGTTTTATTTCTTTTATACAAGTTTAGTTTCAAATTTCATACGAATTATGTTCATAATAAGGTTCATAAGACAGAAATTTGGAAATATTTGGATCCAACCTTGCTTTGGTGTAACTACAAGGGCGCAAACTCCGCGCTGCGGAGGCCTGCAACGTAGGGGGCTCGCAACGAAGGGAACCGCAACGAAGGGAACCGCAACGCGGGTCCCATGGTATTTGTTCTTGCCATGAAGAACTGTTCCATAACCTCCTACAATAGCTGCCAGTGTTTCGCAGGTAATAAAATGTTTATTATTGTTTCTTACGTTACCTGTTACGGTCGCAACAGCAAAACAATCGTTTTCTAAATTGAAAATAATACAAAATTATTTGCGCAACTCCATCGGTGCAGATCGTTTAAGCGATTTGTCGATTCTCTCTATTGAAGCAAAAGCGGCGGGCGACATGGAAGCAAAAACCTTATTTAGGGATTTTGCCAATATGAAGTCAATAGCGAAAAATCTAACATTCCTATATTTATATAATTGGCTGAAACCCGATCCCAAATTCTATAGACCTACCTTGTCACATATTCCAAAAAATTGGCACCTATAATAGTGACAGACAGTTTGGCTTTAGAGAAAATAGATCCACAGAGGACGCAATGATCAAAATGATCAATATAGTCAAAGAGTTGGACCAAAAGTACAATCTTGGAGTTTTCCTAGATGTATTTGGCGCGTTCGACAACCTGTGGTAGCCCAGCATAATGCTGGAGCTAAAGAGATTCAATTGACTATGCAATCTCTATAACACCATTAACAACTGTTTCTCTGTACGTAAAGCTACTGTTATTTCAAGTCATGGCACACTTTATTTTATTTTATTTTATTATTTTTTTATTTAATGTGTTTATATTTTGTTTTTTGATTTTATTTTGATTTTGTCTAATTCTATTTTTATTTTTATTTTTAGTCTTATTTCTATTTTTTTTGTAACTTTATATGTATGAATCGTGGCTCCGTGACATTTTTTTAAAAAATTAGGAGTTCACTACAAAAAAAAAAAAAAAAAAAAAAAAAAACTTAAAAAAATTGTCATAAAAGGGTATCCGCAAGGTTCCATCCTTGTTCCACACCTTTAGAATATTGTCTTCAACGGAAGCATGAACCAAGAAGTCCAAGAAATAGCATTCGCAGACGATAAGGTAATGCTCTCTTTGCTGGGAATTCATCAGTACAAAGTATTCAAGAAAAAGCACAATTAGCCATAGACAGCATGGTAGACTGGCGTAGAAGTTACAAAATGGAGATATCCTCTACAAAGGCAGTCATGATTTAACTTAAAGGTTCACTGGACATTAGAAGACCACCATTGGTTTCCATAAATGGCCAAAGAATCAAGATGGTGAAAACTGTTAAATGGCTGGGAGTTGACTTCGATGAACCACTTGGAGTAACTTCACATTGTCAAAAGAGTCGCGGAAGCAACTCAAGCAACGTACTTTGTCATACGCGTGCGCGGCATGGGCAGACAGAATGAACTATTACCATCGGCGTACTGCACTAGTTGGTGCCCAAAGAAGTATCTTGCTCGGAAATACCAAGGCCTACAGAACAGTGTCAACTAACTCACGGCATGATTCCTATTGATATACTCTTAAATGAGAAAATTGCCAACTACAAGATAAGGAAAAGACAAGACGTGAGCTACAAAAACGTGATAGTAGAAGACCATCAAATTAGGCCCAATCTCATAGGCTCGCTCAAGAGGAAAACGAGAAAAGCGTCTGTATCAATATGGCAAGATAGATGGTCGCATTCAATGGATGGCAGAATAAGATATAGTTATCTTATTTGTTTAAGTATTTCATTATTCGAGTGATATTTGAAAAATCATTTAATTTCCAATGAAAACTCAAAATTTGGAAAATATTTCAAAATCTTAGTTAACTTTAAATTGTAAATTTTGTAAAAATTAGAGAAATGCTCTAAAATTCAAAAAATGCCCATCATAAACTAGGGATTTTCATGAGTGTTTAACATGAAAATTTTAAAAATTCAACAAATCAAACCTATTTAAATTTTATCTTTAGAAAAGTATATGTTTGAAATTTTTCAAAATTCTGTATTTTAATTTAATTTTTTCGAAAATCAGAAATCTTCTTTGTTTTATAATTCGAGTATTTTGTTTGACCGATCCATCTACGTGTCATAATTAGTAATACATGAATGTTCGGCCCATGGAATATGCGCTCTCAAACAGAGTATAAAATGTTTGCCTCTTTTGAATTTCAAACCCGATTACTTACAATTCAAATGGCCCGGTAAGTCGCATCGGTTGAGAAATAGCTTTGGTAATTCCATTCCGTAGTTCTGAAATATAATGTTTGTTCCATACTTGGTCTGAAATATATTTTCAAAATCAAGTATACATTTTATCGTTGGAATAAATAGGTACTAAAAAGTTGAAAAATACTTGTTGTATTGTAAAACTGACCATTATAAAATATATATAAACAAACAAAAAGCTGTTCCAAGAACTATCAAACACAAGGCAATGAAATACATATTCCTACCTACCATCAAATACAAAATTTCCACGAATAAAAATACGAACTTCTTATTTTAAATTTATTCAAACAGAAAAATGTAATATTCCAGAAAATTCAAAGAAAAGCGTTCAATTATTTGGAATTTTAACTGATTGTGAAAAGAATTTTTTTATCAATTTGTTTCTCGTTTACCAATTTGCCCATTAGACTATTAAATGAAAATTCGCTGAAACCTCTCCATAAATAATAATCAATCAATAATTTTAGGAAAATCGGTAAGTCCCCTTGACTAGATAGGCACAAATAACGGTATCATTATCTGTGGTTTAAATATAAACGAAGCTATGCAGAATTAACACACATTCTCGTACGTCATATATGTATATTTTATAATAATTCGAGTAGGTAATTTTTTTTTATTGACTTTACATCACATATGGGAATGTTAGGAATTTAGTCAACTCTTTTTTTTGTCCAAAAATTTATATTTTTTATATACAATGGCATTATGAATTCAGCGATGCTCAACCCGGATTTTTTTAAAGTATATTTAAAAATAATTAAAATATGTATAATAAAAAAAACTTTGGTCTCCCAACTGCAGCATACAGGCAGACATCAGTTCAATAACCTACACGGCAACGGAAACAGTCGCAAAAATTTTAATTATAATTTAACTTATTTTATTATACGAGTATGTACTTATGGCCTCGTAAATCAAGGTCCGATCATTGTTAATAAAACAACCAATTTAGATTCAAACTAGCTGCCTGCGAACCGATCAAAAAACTATTGTTTAGGTACGAGTAGTTGGCATTTTTAACACATATTACGGAATATTTGTATATGTCTTGAATAAAGATGTGCAAGGAAGGAATCAAAATGATCAAAATGGTAGTGAACTCTTAAGCCATATCGACAGTTTTCACAATAAATTATAATATGTCTGTTATCATGTCTGTTAGTAATCTACGTAACGGTTTACGTATCGAAAACCGCGTATATTACGTCGTAATCTACCTCGCCCATCCCTGGTTACATACCTTTTAAATTTAATTGCTGCCCGGTTTCTTGCATTTCGACAGGTAATTCAGTCGAAATGCAAGAAACCGCAATTAAATTTAAAAGGTAACCAGCGATGGGCGGGGTAGATTACGACGTGTAATATGCGCGGTTGTCGACACGTAAAACGTTACGTAGATTACTTGTCAACTTCAACAATTAAGACAATGTCAACAACTACGATATTTTTACGATTTGAAAAAAATGCGATAGTTTGAAGCTTTTTTTGTAAAAGGGCAATTCAGTTAAGTCGTATTTTTTTTATTAACAAAATTGGCCGGAACCCACGAGGATTCCGCACTCAATGCCACAAAGGCCCATGGTGCAAACGTCTTATACGAAAAAATTAAAGAATTACTGAAATTAAATTGGAAATTCACTAGGGGTGTTGAAATACAAACAAACAAAAGGTTTAATTAAAGAATATTTATTGCACTAAACGTTCGAATTGGTCTAAATTTCAAATTGTGCTATTACGTTTAAAATCATGCACGTGAGATTCCGCACAACTTCAAGTGATACTTTGATAGCAATATTATTCTATTTGGAAAGCATATATTTTTAGCAACCTTACCGCATCCGCCATTCTTCTCACTACTGCCGAATATTTTTGGATAACTCAAAAACCGGTGGGCTTGTACATAAGTGTTAGCGGGTATTGCTATGCAATTGTTAACTGAATTGATTTACATTTATGTAATTCTTTCTTCAAAAACACAAATTTTTTTGTAGACGGATGAATTTTTACAAACCGTAAATAATTCGTGAATAATTCATCGCGGTCAAGGGTTGCAAATAAATGTTACCCCTTCGAGTAAATGTTACGGAAAAAAATAAATAATTTTTTGCCAAACTGAAAACTGAAACACATTATTGATCGAGACTCCAAAAGCTAGTTTAATTCGATCGATAGATATGGACGTATTTTTTCCATTGATGTCCACTACAAAATGTTTTCTGAATCGTCTAATTACCATATGTGGGCCTTCGTAAGGTGAATTCAGCCTGTAGTACGAATTTTATCAACCCTGATAAAAACGAACTTACATTTATTCCAGCGTTTTTGAAATAAATATATGCATGTGTAATTTTAGTGGTTGTTCATAAAGTAGTTCTACCGGGGAACAATATTATTAATATTATCTTTTGGTGTACCTCTTATGCCAAGAAGAACTATTTACATCTCTGAACTCCAACTTATCGTATTGCCTCTGGCTTTTAGGGATGCTTTTAGTTGGCGATGAAGACGTTCCACTCCGTTAGATTGTGGATGATGAGGAGCTTTCCAAATTCGATGTGTGCCTAGTAGCTTCGATAATTCTGAGAACAGCTTAGATTGGAGTTATGTTTAAATGTACCCAAAATCTTGAGATATTTAGTTTTTGCAACTGGGGTAATATTCTTCATAAGGTAATCTTCTGAACATCTAGTGAAACAACCTATGGCAGTTAAAATGTATGCATATACATGGTCCAAGTATGCCTATACGTGGTCCAAGTGATCCAACGATGTCCAAATGAATTTGTTCAAAACGACCAAAATGCTGTTTAAATTGTCCTAATTTCGATTTCGTGTGCCTTTGAATCTTAGATCATTGGCATGAAACACAGGACTATGCTTAGATGTTAACGATGTCCTTGTTCATGTTAGGCCAAAAGTAACGATCCCCTTTTAATTTTCTAGTTGTGAGACGAGTGGAACGAGAAAGTAATTTCTGAAGTTGCCCGTCAGGCTTCTTTAACTCCGAAATAGATATGAGATCTAGTGTTTTTTCAATAGAGGCAGTTGCGTTATCGGTTGTGCGTGGCAGATCAAATGCTGAATAGTTCGATAGCTGTCTTAGCAATATCTTCTGTATTAAATGATATGCCCTGATTAGGTCAATTTTGGAAAATATAGTATAACCAGTTAAGTTCATAGAGAAATGTTGTATGTGAAACGTAACGTAACGGTCACGGTGTCTAGTCTCCTATAATCACCACAGGGTATGCAATCAAGTTGTTCCTTTTTTCTAACCATATATGCAAAGTACTAGACTGGAGAACACGATCATTCGAATTTCTCCAATTTCACCATGTATTACAGCTCCTTTGAGGCAACACTGAATAGATGAGTTTCGTACCAACTGGGCATTCAAAATTATTTTTTAAATTACTCGTTGAAATAATAAAACAACTGACTATAATGTAGTTTAGTCGATTTCAACTCTAAACTTGAATAGAACCAACGTCATCGTGCAGAAGAATGTGACAAGACCGACTCTGTAGTTCACAACTGCGAATCGCTTGCTAAATCATAATTTTTTAACCAATTTTAACAACACTTTGCAGACAATGCAGATTAAAAATCATGTTGGTTTTTTAAGTGTAGATTAAAATGGATTGAAGACGCAATTCTATAAACTTTAGAATTAAATGATAAAATCACTCTAGGAATCGTCTACATTATCGACGTTGTCTGCGTTGTCGACGTTGTCTACGAATTGTCGACACGTCGACATAGAAAGGCGAGTAGTAGTGGAACAGCTGTAAAAGCTAAAAGTGTCGGTTGACCGAATGAAACCTCGTTGTGATGTGCGAGTAAATAACAAAGATGTCAAAGAAGGGGATATAGTATGGAGGTAAATTGGATCATATTCAGGACGAATCATGGCTAGATAGCGGTCAATGTTACGATTGCAGTGACATCTCTATTTAGAAAGAGAAACTACCGTTTATATAAATTGTATTAAATATGTGTCTAGACTGTTAATAAATAGTCTAGACACTTGTTTAGGAATATTGCATTTTGTATTGTTAGGAGTAAGCTAATTATATTTTAATAGCGATAGAGTTAGTAGGGAATAAGAATTAAAAAGTGTAATAAAGTGATTATTGTGAAATTAAGCAATTAAAATTAATTAGTATTTTCTGAAATAATTCAAAATAAATAAATTTGTGTTATCTAGAATACAACTAACTTGGTTGTTTTATTCTCAATCCAGTCGAACTCTTGATTCACAAGACTAGAATGTAACAATACTATATAACACGTACACATACATGTGATCGGGCAATATATTTAGCCCAAAAACATGTTTGTATTTTTGCATCTTTCTATAAAACATCCTAGCATTAAAATCCGTTTATAATGATTCTTTTGATTACAATTTGTGCGGATAAAAAAGACTAGGATTTGTATCAGTACACGTGTCTCGGTTTAAATGTCTAAAATATTTTTGATTTTGAAAAATGATTAAAGAAGACAATTTATAAACTCAAATAAATCAAACTGTTCAATACAGTTTGTTGGCTAAGTATATTATGTTCTAATATGCTTAAGATTTCGGGCTCAAATCTACAGATATAAGGACGTCAGTTCGTATTTGATTTTATTTTTGGTTTATACATATATGTATGTCAATTTTATTTTAAGACTTTATATTTTAATTTTTAATTCCTGTAATTTAACTCAGTTAACTGCATTTTATTCTCATATACGTTCGAGAACATGTACCATAATGTAATCTTTTATTTAAACTTGCCTAGACCTAAAAATATTTCCTTTAAATTGAAACTTTTTTTTTAGATAAAAATACTTCTTATAGAATTAACTCTTACTCAAATAAGGAAACAGAACGACCAATATGATTTTTCAATGATTGACACAAAGGTAAATGAAAATATATAAATTATTGTAGTTGACTTCTGTTTTCAAAAATGTTAAAATCGGCTACGAAATTTTTTAAATGTCAAATTCAGTTGTTTCGCACTTGGATGTGTTTCCTGATTTATTTTTAACTCAAATCGAGATCTCAAAGTATTTACGATTAAAGGCATAAAGGACAATTCTTATGAAAATGTTCGAACTTATTTCTACCTATTGTATGGTCGTAACGATTTCCACCCAACTAACAATTTTACAAATAATATTATGTATGAGAGTATGCTGTAGATTATTTTTGGAGTAAAACGAACTTTAACACGGATCATATGTTCAGTAGCTCCAAAATTATTTTAAACCTAAAATATGGTGACCTCTATTGAGGGTCTTGTATTTCAAAATTTTTAATTGGATATTCAGTGTACGATAAAAATACCTGTTTAGTTATGGTAATTGGGATATTCAAAATTCGATTCCCGCCACACCCTAAACGTAAATTGCTATCATATAGGAAAATGAAAAATCGTAATTGACAACATTAGTTTAGGTGAACAAAACTTATAATTCATTTGACATTTTAAATTTATATGAAAATTGTGTTTGAAATAATTTTATCATCTATTTAAATTCAATTTTGTTACAGTTTAAGGGTTTTAACATTCTAAAAAATTTCTTAATAAATTTCAAATCTAAGAATATATGGTGATCCGTTAACAACACGGGCTATAATTTTTAAACTTTTTGAATTTTATTGATTTATCTATTTTTCTGAATTGTCGAAACTATATCGACCAACTATTCGATGTTTGTAAATTTTATTATTTTTTATAATCAAAATTATATTGTATCAATAATTTAGCTCCACCGATTTCGATCTTGAAATTGGTTTTCATACGGTCTTAAACAATCTGTTCACGTTTACAACGACCCCTGGGTCTACCAAATGGAGGCTCTCCTTTCAGAGACCGAGGCACAATTCGTTCCGGATTTGCATGCAGAACGTGACCGAGCCGGCGTACTTCATGTACAATATCAGGGATCTTCATCAGACCTCTTATCTCAATGTACAGAGCTCGGTATATATCTTCTTTGCAATCTTCAAAAGTAACACATTATTTTTCAAATGATTTAAACAAGAACGGAAAAGACATTATTTGCTGGAAGAACAAATTATTCCAAAGTAGGACAGTTCTTCTCAAAACAGGACAAATTCTCAAAAAAAAAAAAACTGGGATTTCACTGAAGCTCACTGAAAAGTTTACATATTTCACCATCCCTCCAGTTATAAAACATAGCAAATTGAAAAGGAAGCCAAAGGTAACATTAAAAATAAAAAGCAAAAAGGATCGTGGTGAAAAAAGAGAATATCTTCTTCTTTAGAAACACCATCTGGCCACCCTACATGTATAGCATATTGTAATCCTGTTACTCTACATGAAGGACCTGCCAAATATAATCTGTTGTTTTTTGACAAAGGTATTCCTTGAGGCGGGCAGCACCTCGATGACCCAATTGACCATCTTGCCATCTTTTGGCCCAGCAATGAACCAAACTTTTCAAATCATCGTTCCGCGTTGACTAAGAAGAAATTAAGATTTGTCCAGTTTCAATCAGATCGTCGTCTTTGATATCACTGACTATTTGTGAAAGAAGTCTCCTTGACAACTTGTTCTTTCCTGAATATTTAGTTAGGAGTTCATTTTGATCAAGGCCTTAATTGCCTCCCTAGTTCGAACTAGATGTATAAAACGTTAAAATGAAACAACACATTGGTATTGGCTTTATTGGAAAGTTAATTTTATGCCACATGTCCTCACAGAAAATAATCCAAAGCTGTTAAATCACACGAAATGGGAGGCCGATTCACAGGTCCTGTACGCCAAATTATGCTCATTTCCACATTAATTTCCATTCAATTGGAGAACGAAAAAGTTAATGATTCCACCAGCCCATAATACACACCGTGCAAACAGTGATGTTTTCTGGATGTAACGGCTTCTCAATAATGTCTTGGGACCGCAAAGTCTTTACACAAACTCATTCATGAAGTGGATGAACACAACTGTAATTGCTGCACACGATGGCGAATTGACTCATTCGGGCCTTCCTGAATGCTTCGCCCAACAGAACCACAAGGTCCATGGGTACGCACCATACGTCAATCAATTAGAGTATGCGTGATGCAATAACGTTTCATGGTTTTTCAAATTACATACTCGGATGAACGATTATGTCGAACGTAAATGGACGCTACGTCCACGGTAAGTTTCGCGAATGGAACTATGATTTTCGAAATAAATTTGCATTATTTGCAGGCGTAAGTCATAAAAAGCTGCAAAAGCTGCAAATTCACTCCTAAGTTGCTTCTCAAAGTGCTATGTATTCTGGCCCTACTAGCGCTATTGATCATAAATACTTATCCACTAAATACAAATTCATATCCCTGTTGTTATTTTCACTAAAACGAGATTTTAAATTTCTGCGGTACTCTTCATATGTTCCCCAAAACTTTTTCCACAAATGGTTATAACTTTCGCGCACGTATCTCTGATTTTGATAAACAATTTTCTCACGTCGTTTATTTTTACATGGGATTAGCCCCCAAAAATTCGGCCAATTCATCGGACCTAAACGTGAGATAAATTGCTCACCGTACTTATTTCTTAATAAGTCTATGGTTTCGCGTGCTGTGTGGCATGTGGCGCCATCTTGTTGAAACCACATATCGACCAGGTTCAGCTCATGCATTTTGGGCAAAAAACAGTCCGGCCTTCGTCATCTTCGAAAATATGTAGCTGCTCTTCACACTAAATGCAGCAATTTTACTTATTAACGTAACCCATTTAACCAAAAATGATTATTCAATCACCATCCAAGTTAAAACCTACTGACGTTACTCTTTTTAACACCCAATCCAAATCACATTAAAAAAAACAACTTATCAAATTTAATTTACTCCTACACATAAATAAAATAAAACCGTAGCATTAAATACTATAAATCTTTATACAATTTGTCATGAGATTAACAACATTTTCGTAACATGTCAATTAGAAAACCGAAAAAATTAAATAATTTTTTGAAAACTACAACAAAATGTATATACAAATACAATCGCGTATGTACAGTAATTAAAAATAGTACTTAGAGTATTTTATAAAAGATTATAAACAAATGAGTAACTGAGCAGACTATACAGAAAATGTTGTTAAGAATTAAAAGTTAAAATCTTTTGTTCTTCCAAAAATAAAATTTAAAAAGATATTAGCACGATTTATCATAAATTTTTATGTTTTTGATAAAGTGGATTATTTACTATGAATTTTTTATTTCTTATTTCAACAACGGAAATTTATCAAATCAATGAAAAAGTCATAAAATGAAAAAAAAAACATCTTAAAGAGTTGCTGATGTAAACATCATAAAAAATTTTACTTAAGTGCCAATTTATATTATATATATTTAAAAGATTTAAAAAAAAATTCAAAAGAAATTTAAACATGCCTAGTAAGAAGCATAAAATAAAGGCATAAAAATTAATTATTTATTTTAAATCTTGCACCAAAAAGTTTGCTTCGCGTGTAATCTACTCGTTACTTACTCTATTAGATCTAAACTACTGTAAAATTCCCAATTTTTGAAATTTATTTTTATCAAATTGCTTTAACTTTAAAAGACACTTTTTCAACTAATTGTTAATAAATATTTTTAGAAAACAAATTCGGTAAAGATCATCACCCAGACAGTAAAATATTAAATTTATTTATTCGACCAAAACCTAGTCAGTCTTATCAGACTTTAATTTTAAAGTTTATCTCAACAGATATTAACGCAAATACCTTTATTGTGCATATTTATCATATTTACAAGCCCATCTCAAAAAATATATATTTTGAATAGTACACGACCCAAAAGTGAACTCTACATACACGTTTCAGTAACTAAACCATATCATGAACTATTTGATGTCTAATCAGTTGAAAGTGCAAATAGACTTATTTACTTACCGAATATGTAAGCTTAAACCTTAGAGCCAATTGTCCTATAGTATACAGAATTTTTTAGTCTCTGTCCTAACTATATCAGAAGGGCAGGGTAAAGACAAACAATAAATTAAAAGTGCCCACAGCTACTTCTACGATATTAAAATAGTCCTGTTTTGTTTATTACATAAAATTTTGGACAAATACAACTAAAATTGAAATCTAATTGTTGTATGTACCTGTTTGATTGATTTGCATGATAAATGATTTTTCCTTCGATTAACTTTAAGAATCGGTATAAATTTTTCGATTTCACCATTATATTTGCATATATACATAATAAACATATTCTACTTGTAAAAATTAAATTAAATAAAACGTCACCAAATTTCAGTTAAACACAAGAAAATTAAATTTTCCGCATTACAAACTTTATTATTTTTATACAATACATATATGAATTACATTTACGTCAATTGAGTTTGAACTATTTCACGATGATTGGATAAAATGATGATATAACAGAAGGAAAAACTACAAAACTGTATATACAGGCAAAAAAAAATTCACATAACTGCGAAACTAAGGAAATAAATTTCTATTAATAGCCGTGTAATAACAGTAAAAAAATCAATACACACACATATATGTACAGTACTTATATTGGAAATGACCATCAAAAATGACGTTAATGTAAAGATAGAAATTAGTAAGGTTTCAAAATAATAAAAATGATTATTATTATTAAACTTGAATTTATTCGATTATATTGGATTAGAGAAGTTAGGGGTTAACTAGTTAGTTGGTATTCATTGCTCGAACTGTGAAAATTTATGTATAGTCAAAACTTTATAAATTACTGAGTTCGCAAATCATTAAGTGATAAGGAAAAAATATAAACAGAAATAAATAAACTATGCATCTAAAGGCAAAGTACATTTTTCACTTTGTTTTTAGCCAAGTATCCAGCATCAGGAATCAAACAATAAATTACAACGCCAATAACAACATTTATATACTCAGGAAAATATGAACGGTTCACTTAACCCGTTGAAGTTTTTCCAGGATTTCATCCCAGCAAAATTAAAAACTATCTTTGCCAATACCATCGTAAAAAAACCATCCCAATTATTTTTTAAATATTTAATTTATACAGTTGGTTCATCCTAAGATTTGATACAGTCAGCTCATACTATATGTACATTTTGTTCTTATACAAAAAAAATACAGTTGGTATAAAAAAACTCATCCCACGCTTATGTATTATAAGTAAAATTTATAGATATACATAGTTCATTTGAAAAAAAATATTCTGGCCAAAGTTTTGGCCGGCCTGGAAATTTTCCATCGCGATATGGTTCGGGACCCTAAAAGCCACCTCTGAACCAGCTATAAACAAGTTCTGTTAGTCTGAGTGAAATCTATATTTATACACATATATCTACTGTATTCTTTGTGCATGATAAACTAGTCTAAGATGTGCCGACAGTATATATACAATTCTGGTATGAACCAACTGTATAAATTAAATATTTTTAAAGGAGGTCGTTCACTGGATTCATTTTATAAACAATGTCATAAGATAGTGGATAATTTGAGGAAAGTATATTAAATGTTATTAAGTTATTTAAGTTAATTCTTGAGTCAAATAGACACTGGCTTAAAGTCAAGACTGAACAGATATTTTCGAACGCAAAAGAGTATGTTTTACAAAATAATTCTCTAATTTTGAGCCAAATCAATCCCTCAACTGATTTCGAGTCTTATAAGCTGACTAAAAAATCGTTATCTCTTTTGAACTTTAACACGATATTTTATCAATAAGAACCGATTTAGTAATCTATGTACTAGGACTACGTATAAAGAATTAAACACTGTATTTAAGTATGTACCAGTAATGTACTCAAATTTCATAAACATTGAAATTTTAGAATCATACATGCGAAATTGTACGAAATTATACGAAAAACGAAATAAATAAAAATTTTAAAACTCCAATTAAAATATTTGGTCTAAAAATCCAGAATATTTCAAATGTTTCAAAAATTGCATATTTGTTAAAATTTAACATTTTAAAATTTAAATTTAATTTTTTATTTCTAAATTATGTATATAAGTACAATTATAATTAAACCCAAAAGTCGAACTCAAAAAATTGTTTTTAAAAATTCGATCAACTGTCGAATTATGAAATTGAATTCAAATTTCAAATTCAGAGCATGGCTTAAAATTTGACAGTTTTTAGTATGTTAAAAAAAACCTGATTATACAAATTGATGACAAACATATCTAAGGTACATAGAATGGATATACAGTTTAACCTCTTTATTCGGACCACCTTTCGGACCATTTAGAAATGATCCGATTTAGAGGTCGTCCGTTTATGGAATTAAAAAAAATTTTGTTGGTATTTCTCATTAATAAAATGCTGAATGTGTTTGAGCAAAACAAAAATAATTGTTAGGGCATTTCATTTAAATAATATACACCAAGTACGTCTATTCAACATATCACATTAATTCAATGATTTCGGCTCCACCAATCCATTGTCAAAACTTGCTTTTTTAAACCATTTCTTAGTTTTAGGTATAAACTTAATTTATTAAAAATTATTATTATTTTATTTATTTACGCATCTATGACATTAATCTTTTTTGACCATTCTTCAACGCCATTTGATTCATCAATATATATAGTTACAACCAACCGATTACGGTAATGAATTTTGCAACTTCTAATAATTTCCTGATAAAAGGTTTGCAAAGAAAACATCGTTTTAAGGAGAAAAATTTGAGTTGCACGTGGGTATACTGCTCCAATGGACCTATAGATCACTTTGTTGCTTTTATTGTGAGTTCTCTCACGTCTAAATACGATCAGATTGTTTTAATTTTTTATGCTTTAATGCATTTTGTATATTATTCAAAATACATTAAAGCATAATGTAGATACGTTTGTAAAAAATAATAACAATTTGGTCTTATTAGGAGGTTAGAGAACTTAAAATAAAAGGAAAACAGTGGTCAATAGGTCCAATTTGGAGGTGGTTCGATAAAGAGGCGTTCTCTCATGACACACTCCATGTGCAGCACTAATAAGGGTGGTCCGATTTGGAATTGGTTCAATAAAAGAGTGGTCTTATTAAGAGGTTAAACTGGCATTTAATATAAAATGTTGGTGGCCATTTTTGAATTAGGTGTTGCAATCTGCATTCTGCAACACCAAAGGCTGCTGTTATATCAGTTTTTACTATATTCTCAATTTTAAATTCATTTTAACCGTTCAGCTACAAATATTTTAGTACATCACAGCACAGGTACACTCTATTTCCAGCTTAACTTTCAATGCTGCCCAGTACCACACTCTGTTCAAATTGGAACCTCTGATTCGTCAATGTTTCTTTTAATTGTTAAAACAATAACACTCCCTCAAAACGATGAGTATATATTCAATGGTCGAAATACCTTATTTGGATACATGTTAATGTTAAAACTTGGATACGACGAAGTGTTAATAAAAATTAAATTTTTTGTGACATAAAACCATGTTGGTTAAAAAAAGGGACATTAACTAAAAAGGAGTATATTTTGATGAATTTTCCCTAACAAAAGAGTAAAGAGTAAACCGAAACAATAAGAGTATATCTGGGCGGTCATTCTGTGGTGCTATCTCATATTAGGCGATTAAAAACCGTGAAATTATAAATTGTCCTAGCTTACATGGATGAATTGTGGATGAATGACGTCACGTCGCTTATTGATTTTAATGAAAAAGACCACAACATTCTGCCGTCCTGCTTTTACCAGCGGCAAAACCAAACAAGAAAAATAGTTAAAAATATTTTTCTAAACAAAAACAATCATTAATGAAATTATTTTCATAGGGAGAGGTGTGCTTCTGAATAATCTTATGGTTTCATATGACGTATATAATACGTAATTTTTTATCAGAAAATTCTTTTTTATACAAATTTTTTTATTTTAATTAGACTGGAATTATTTTTTAAATTAAATTATAAATCCAAAAATTCCTTAAAATAAGCAAATAAGGAACATTCGCACATAATTTTGTGACGTCATTAAACAAATTATAAATAAATATCATATATATATATATATATATATATATATATATATATATATATATATATATATATATATATATATATATATATGTAGTATTTTGGATGCAATAAATATTCTTAGAAAAAAGATGCGTCTTTATTTTCGTGCTTTTCGTTTCCAAAATATAATCGAGAATGATCCTAAATTTATTACAGATAGTATACAGAGCAATAATTATACATATAACAAATACATCGACTAATACATAACTGCAACTGTTCATTTTATATACATACAAAATACAATATTATAAGTATCATAGTACAGGGTGATACATCAATATCTAAATGATGCCATGAGATGCGTTGATACTTGTGTGGATCCTACAATCGGCCATCCTGATGTTTGATCGACCCGATCAAACTGTTTTAAAAGTAGTTAATGAATTTTGCTGGATAGATCACTCGTCGTTGAACACGTCGTGAATTTATCATAGTTGGTTTCGACGTTGATTTCGCCGTCGGTTTCGTCGTTAATATATCGGCCTTGATTTCGTCGTTGGTTTCGTCGTTAATATATCGTCGTTGAATTTGTCGTTCATTTTGAAGCTTGACTTGTATCAAGAGACGTTGTGGTTTCGTATACATAATCGTCGTCCTCGCTGTCTTCTCTGTCTTCATAAGGTGCCCACGGCTTTATGTGTCGACACTTGCCATTGTTAATTTTGGATCACGATGGGTACAAATACGTTCTCCATCATAGCGATCATTATAACCGACCCGTATAAACTTATATGGCCCCAGAAACTTTGGATATAATTTTTTTCCTGTGGCGAATTGACACTTCTCCAACGTTATACTTTGTAGCTATCTTTCGTTTGGTATTAAATGTTCTACGGTTTTCTTGTTGAATTTTAAATATGCATTCTCGTGCTTGAAATCGAATGGCCTCTCGTTCATAAATTCCGTAGTAATTTCTTCTTGAATTATTTCCGCCAGACGTAGGTCTTCAGGATTCCTCATCTTAGTGCCAAACATGACCTCGAATGGGGTGCGATTAATACTTCTTTCGAAAGTAGAGTTAAGGAAGCGTTGCAGAGGGTTCACATATTTAAACCAGTTTTCCGGACATTCAATAGACAGTTTAGTGAGTGCCGGTATTATAACTCGATGAATTCTTTCAACCTGTCCATTTGCACGATGGACTCCGGTCGTTATTAGTGAATGATGAATTCCTTGCTCTCTACAGAAGTCTTGGAAATTGTTCGTGGTGAACGAAGTTCCACGATCGGAGATTATTGTGGTTGGATTTCCGAAGTTGGTCCTGTACTGCTCAATTTTCTGAAGTACTTCGGCAGTAGTCGTTGATTTAACAGGAAAGAGCCAAGTGTACTTCGAAAAGCTATCTACATTAGAAAGGATATAGTTATATTGCTTTTTAGTGCTTATCAGTGCGCCCAAGTAGTCGATGTGAATGGTTGATAATGGTCTATTTCCTATTGGTAATGGCTTAAGAAAACCCTCTTGTTTGCCTACTTTCCTTTCGGCTAAAATACACTTTATACAGTTATTCCTGCATGATTCGCAAACTTCACGAAGTTTAGGGAAGTAGTAGTTTCGTCGAACGATTTCTTCCATTTTTCTTGCGGCAAAGTGACCATTTTCATGAACCTTCCGGACTAACTCACTTTGCATTGATTTCGGTATGCAAAATAGTTTTCTTTCTAATTCCCGCGCAACAAACCGTGATCGTAATCTATATAGAACATCAATGTTGTTTTATCCATGTAGATACATATGCATTTATACAATATGTATATATGTATTGAATATTTTTGAATATTTAATTCAAAAATTAAAAAATAAAATTAAGTTTTAATAAAAAAATTATTTTCATAGTGATTTCTCTACCAACCATGAATAGCACTCGATAAAAAATGTTCATATCTTTTGATTTGAGGTTATAAATGAATGTCAAAATACCACAAAATTCATCGAACTTCCCCTTAAAATTCATTTCGCACGGTTGGATTTGTAGACTTTTCCCCTTACTATAATATCGCCAAAAAAAGTCCCCAACTGTGAAATAAACGTGTGAGATAGCACCACAGAATGACCACCCAGGTCACCCTATAAATGAAATAATTCAGAATTAGAATTTAATAAGCGATATCATTTTCTAACTGGAAATAATTTTTATCAAAATTCAGGTATTGACTGTTAGCCAACAAATGAATCCCATAACGATTAATTTGGAAAAATATTTTATGGTGACTACCATATGAACCTCTTATGTAGGCTCTACAATTAAACTAAAATTTATTTCGGTAATATCAAACATTATTCAAAATAAAAATTAATTTGGAGTACATACTTAAAATACTTTTAAGGATCTGTGTACATAAAATGAAAAACGCAACCCGTATGATGCGACTCCACTGTCCGTTTGCCTAGTCTGCCACAGGTTTATAACTTTTGAAACTTTAGCTGTATCATAAAAAACAATTGAATTAATTTATTAATATTATTAATTAAATGACTTTTCTATATGTTTTTGACAGCGATTTTGTGAAAATTTAATAACATAATAAAAAACTGAATGCAGAAGAGACCAACAGCTGCCCTTGATAAAGCTAATTTTGAATTTAGTGCAGCGCCTTAATACGAAAAAAATACGAAAAATACTAACGAATATATTTCTAACTTTAAGATCAATATTGAATCTAGTAGGCATAGCAAGCAAGAAAGAAAAACATTGGAAGAAAAACGCCCTAATTATTTTACTAAGACTATGTAAAGGGGAAAATTATTTGGATAATTTGAAAATCATATGCTGCTGTGATTATCTGTATGACTCTCGTACGCTTTTCTCGGATGGATGGCAGCCTATCATAATTTATGAAGATTTGCTAATTATTTGTACAGATTAGATCGCCATTTCACATAACATCAAAGTTATCTAGAATTTCAAGTTCATATACAAATACATATATAGTAATACGTTTTAATCACAATAACATTGGTAACGTTGATCATCAAGCCGTGTACAATTCAACCTATAAATAAAAACATTAGTTTATCCTCACATTGGGTGAACAGAAAAAAAAACAAAAAATATTTTTCTCTCCAGAAAATTCCAGTATGGAAAAGGAAAACTGGAAAGTTGGAATACACATTTTTTTTCATAAATCACAGATAAAAAACGAAGACGATTTTTATTTATTGATAAAATGAAATATTTAAATCTAATGGAATTCTATATATATATATATATATATATATGTATACTACTCGTATATAGGATATCGTATATAGATAAAATTAAATTCAAGAATATCCCCAAGTATAAAACGAAGGACATTATTTTACAGAGCATCTTTTCAAGTAAGTCGAATTTTTAATATTTAAAATAAAATAAAAATACGAACGTGAGAGAAAGGATAAGAAGAAAATATTATCTGTATACATGTATGTATGGGTGCTTTCACATACTTATGTATAATATATCCATATCCTAATGTGTATATGTGTGCATATATACATTTCATTTTCCCTATTGTTGTAATGTAATAAATAAATTGGTTTGGTTTTGAAGAAGGAAATCAATAAAAACATAAATAAGAATAAAAGCGAATGTAAAAAATGTGCAAAAAAAAAATGAAAATTAGAAAATCGATTTGAGAATTTAATTTATATTATATGGAAATTAGGTTAAATTTGAATTGAACACGTTTTGTTTTGATTTTTTTTTTTATATAATACAATTGGTTTTTATAATGTACTCCTTGTGAACGCTAATGTTGGTCATATATTGGCTATTTATGAAGTGATTGGTCGTTTAGTTACCAGAATATTAATAAAAAAGATGTTTGGGTTTTGTCCATTGAATATTGAGCATTTGTGTTTTTGATTTATGACATCCAATATTTAGGAATCGTTTTGCATAATAATGCAAAATTTCAATTTTACCTACTATACAGTAACCTATGATATAATCTCTTGAAACTTCTGGATGTTACATCTCGATTTAAATACGCAATTTATCAGTTTTTTATTTCAACTTAACGCAGTTGAAAGCAAACAGTGAAAGTATATTAATAGCATGCGAATTACAATATCTGAGTATATAATAAATTGGCACCTTTGCCAAAAGAAAAACTTTTGTGATGTTTGATCGACTGACAAATTTAATGCTAGTAAATTGTGAACTATGAATTAGGTGGTATTTAGCTGATTTGACAGCAGCTTCATTAATACCAACAAAATGTCAAGAACCAGGTGATGAGAATTCCCAGATGAAGCATCTTATGCAAACCATGCAAGCCAGAATTGGCTGCTACGAAATTAGACCAATTATCTGAAAATAATCTTTTGTACACCCTTCTTGTAGCTATGAATCGACGAAATGCACCAATGTATGAAGCAGCTTAAGTTAAGTTTTGCCACATATATATATATATATATATATATATATATATATATATATATAAATTATATATAAATGTGCTATCTGCTCTGCACCTGCCCTAGTCTAGCGTACAGCAGAACAAAATTTATGGGAACTTCCCCTTTGAACGACCTCTCGGATCTTAGTAAAATCGAGATCCGGGACTTTAAACGCTTCTTGGTAAGCTCAGGATGGTTTAGCGAGTGAAGAGGAGGAAACTCGAATGTGGTACAGCTACGGACCAATTTTGTGTCTATGCTAGTCCTTTAGGACAGCCACCCTTACCTAACCTAACCTATATATATATATATATATATATATATATATATATATATATATATATATATATATATATATATATATATATATATATATATATATATATATATATATATATATATTCGATAATGGAAGTAAAACGGCCCTGCATATTCTATGCCAACATTATAGAATAGTGATTCTGGATTGACTCGCTCCGACGGCAAGCCTAACATTACCTATTCTGGAAACGTCGGTCTTTTCGCCAATTGTTTTTTATTTACTGACTAATAAGCTTCTCCAATTGCCTAAAATAATGATTGTGGCCCAACATGAAGGAGCTTTCTGTGAATGAAACTTATTAGTGTGATGGTAAAATAATGGTTGCTTGGCAACAAAACTGGATGACGAGATGTATATGAAATTGACGCAAATTTTAAGCGACCACCAACTCTAATTATTTTTCGCTCATATACAGCGATACTGCCATAATGATTATAACGACGGATCACGTGTAGAAAAGCTCAATTGTTGTAATTCGAGGTATTCTATTGGAAAGCAGATGGATTCAACTATCCGAATCCAAACAATTCTTAATTTTTTCTGCTTCTAAATTATCGAAGAATCGAAGGACATAAGACATTACATTTTATACTGTTACGAGTGAGTTTTCGCAGTGTAGTTCATAAGTTTTTCAGGAAAGGTTTCTCTCGAGATCGGTTGCATGATTGGCAACGAAGGCCTTCCACCGACTCTAGTAATAATATATTACAACTTTAAAATTTACAATACTCACAAAGTTACATGAGTTTGGCCAAAAGTTGCGTTGAAACAACGCGAGACGAGGCAAAGAAATACATAATGGACAACTCGGGAGTTTTAAGAAAGTAAATTGATTGCAACAACCGTCAACTGCTGAGAATCATATATAAATAAAGGCACGGTAAGTCTATTCGCTGGAATCAGCGAAACCGTGTTACAGATTTCCAGGACGCTTCACAGTACCATTGAATAAATGACGCGGGATATATGAACTGCTTAACCTTGCAAGTTCTTTTAGGAAATAACTCCAATGTGCATGATGCGCCATTAGGATACTCATCCCAATTAACTTTTAGCGACCATAATTTTCACAACTACTATCGAACACTAACCCACGAGGTTCGAAAATTTTTGCAATTTGCGATATTATAATTATTTTTGTAACAACAGTTGAGCTACCCTTAAATATTGAGTTGATATTGATGCAGAAATGGTCTTTTATAAATGGTTTTATGATGGCCTTATCATCTATCAGATAACAAGTTTAACGATGGGCTTCTGAAATATCCAACAGGAGCTCCGGATTATTAGAGGTCTTTTTTCTGGTGAATCAGCACTTCTTTTGAATCGGAGTCAGTTACGAATTCTGACTTTCTTGAAAATCAAGTGCAAGTTGGTGTATACAACGATTGGCCAAGTATGGCGCTGATGTAGTACCATATGTATTTAATTTAAATGTTTGGAGCAGATGGATCGTATCGCCTCTAAATATATTAATAATTTTCGTCAATATGTAAGTACGTAAGAGAATTTGCCAGTATGTAAGAGAATTAAATGATACAATTTACAGACATCAGCACTTAAGGCACGTATGTAAGCTCGAAAATGAAGAAGCGCAGTAAACAATTTACTCTGAACTACAGTCCCACTCATCAGTAAATAATTAAGTGAATTGGTTGTGGATTATTCAGGCTTAACTACATAGTGGTGTGGTAAATAATAATTCAGAGGTTTAATAGTTTTAACCAACCTCATATGGTTTAACGTTTCGTATACTCTCTCATGATCGAGTTGAATTTCTTGTGAAGTTCTCAATTGGTTTTGAATCATTTTTTCAGCATTATAAAGATTTTCCTTGCTACAAATGATGAATCTTCAAGCAACGATAAACTGTAGGGAAATATAAAATGTTTTTTGCAATCTGATATCTCAATGATTCTTTACTAACGTGGCACTCCTCCCTCCATCTTCCAAAATCACTTTCAGGATCGGAGGCAACTAAATTACAATTGAAATGCTTCTGTGAAGAAATTAAAGCACCGCCTGCGGTAAGCTAACCTAGTACGGTCTTTTACAGAACAGGCAAGTCTTCATCGAGAATAGATTGCAAATTTAAATAAATATATCAGCTTCAAGAAATAAATCTACTTACTGATATTTGCTGTTTTCCATAATTTTATTCAATAATTTGACTTACATTCTGGCAAAAAATTCAAACAATACCCAATATTTACATGTAAAGAATGGGTTTTTATTGCTTAAGCGAATTTGTAATAGAAATTAATTGTGAACCCGAGTCGAGTACGCTCGTGCTACAATTAAACCACCTTGTCAACAATTTCAACGAAAAGCAGTTACGAAAACAAATCTTGGAGTGTAGGACAAAGGACAATGAATTTAATCTGTTTCAAATGAAAACATTTAATAAATTTAACAATTTTTGAAAATTAATATATTCTTCTACGATTTTGGGTTTATCAAAACACTCAACCAATAAAAGTCGCGCTTCAATATACAATATCTTTTAGCCAAAATCCAGCACGAAATATGGCATATTAAATCGAAAAACCCCTCTTTTTTGGAATATTTTTGCGTTTTTACCAAGATTTGCCGCTTTAAAATCTAATTTCCGCGGAAGCAATTATAAAATTTTTTAAGTATTGAAACCTGGCAAAATCATTCAACTTAGGGTTCTTATGAACATGATTATCACTTAAAAATATTCAAAGTTTAGTATTTGAACTTTAATTATGGCTTAAGTACTAAATAATAATTTGATTTTACAATAAACTATATCCTGGAGATTATTATTAGCAATATAAGTATTTATGATTTTGAAGACTGCAAACGTGATATTTTGAGCCACGACTATAATAACTTTTCAGATGGCAATTGATATCCGGATATTGTCACAGATATATTGCAAAAGTTAACCGTTTTGCTGTCTTGGCTATCTTTAGTGACCGGATAATATGTATTTTATTAACAACTTACAGAATAATTTTATTTATCTAAAGAATGAATCACCGCCCTCGATAGCACAGTAAGTAGCGTGCTTGCCTTGTTATTCGAGGGTCTCGGGTTCGATTCCCGGTGGTGACCAAAAATCACGGTTGGGTGTTTTTAATGTGTAAGTATTTGTGTTTGTCCGGGTATTGCACCGTGGGCCCATTGTGGCATTGAGTGCTGGAGTAATCCGCCCAATTTTAATTTAAAAAAAATTATCTAAAGAATTGACTGACATAAACTAGCCCAGTTGTCTTGCGATTTTGCTATCAAGTAAGGAGCAGGATCTGTTAAATAATTTTTAGAACTTCGAATATATAATATGAATATTTTGCAAATTCGACTTTGATGATTATTCAAAACTACTAATTTTGAGATTAAACTTTTTTTAAGTACCTTTGATTGTTTTAAAAAGGATTGTTTACCATATCGGTCTCGACTTCCTGCTTGCATTTCATATTCATCCTGTCGTGAATCCCCAAGGAACCGGCTCCTTTATTATGTTTTGACGATAAGAGCGCTATATATTGAGAAATTATGTCTTCCCAAAATCACATCACACAATATGAATCATTTCTGGAAAATTTTCGAATACTTTTAAATATTTATAAACAAAAATTATAACGTGACTGTTTCTGTTCGTAATTAATTTATTTTTCATGACATTACAAATATTAACTAAAATATGAATCATCAACTTTCAGTAAATTTACTACACAAATATAAGTATATGAAACAACTGTTGTAAAGTTAAAAGAAAAGAGGAAAAATCTTATAAAAATTATTACAATAACAATAAAGTGTACTGTCATTAATATTATTGTTATTATGTAACTTATACATTCAATTGTTATTTTGTTAATTCGCTTTTAATTTTCTTCAAATTTGGATTAGTTTTCATTATTTAATTTTCATTTATACAAAAAAATAATTTTTCCAACTTTCAACCAATAATCCATAAAAATAAGATTTTCCAGTTCTTTGCCGTACAACATATACGGGGAAAAATTAAATTCCAAAACCCAAGAAAATTCACTAGATAAATGAAAAGCAAGCAAGCAAAAACAGAACTGAAAAGAAAATTAAAGATACAACAATAACACTTACAAATAATAAAATTAATGCAACATTTATAATTGAAAAATTTTCACAGATTTTCATTTTTAAGGTTTTTTTTAGCTTTTTCGTTTTCTTTGGCAAATTTTCAACAAATAACAGAAAATGAATTTTTTTTTATTGAGTGTTTTTTGTAATTGAAATGAATTTATATATTTATATGGAAGATTTTGCTTGCACTTTGGAGATTGAGTACATATACACGAATTTAGATGAACAAATTGTATGCAATTGTGTTAGAACTTCTACATATATATCAATCGCTAAGAAGCTGAGATTATGGTTTTTTGGCACACTGCCCATTATAAATATATATACGGTATGTCTAGTAGGTAGTAATTAATTTTTAATTAAATATTAAAATAATTTATTTGATTTGCAATTTGTATGATGTTTAGGTTTTTCTTTGAAACCCGTTGGTTTCCGGCGTTAAATATATTTTCATTAATTATTTTTATTCTTGTAAACACGTTTGCCTGATTCGTATACTATCTAAAGTTAAATTTGTAAGTCCTCCCTCCAATTAATCGGAATTAGTGTCGTACATACACATCTTAAGTATGTATATATGTATGCATATATGAAAGTATGCCAATTTAATTGAAAAGGAGAGGTGTTAACTTCAACTAATTCGAGTTAGCTCTATTGACGTTGTACTTGTGGCTCATGTTGAACTGAAATTTTGGTAGCATACTAACTAATTTTAAAGCAATCGACCTCATCCAAATCGTTAAACATTAAATCTTGATGTAAATTAAATTGCATCCAGTTTTATGAAAAACGATCAAGTTTTAAATCCCTTCCTTAATAAAACGTTTCTATTTATTTCGTTCTACTTAATTTCCGTTTTGGACGCGTCTGTTGCTATATTATCCATACATATTACTATTAGCATAAAGATGGTTTCGTTTTTGTGGGCCAGTTTTCATATCCGTCAAAATGTCAATAGTTCATTGTACTAAGTGTAAAATCGGTGGATTAATTCATATCAAATGTGACTCTACATCAAAGATAGTGTTCAATTATTTAGATAAAACTCGGATATTGTTGTTGTGCATACTCTGAACTGAATTTAGTGTCGGTTGTTAAACGATTGGATCATTCGGAATATTGTCTGACATTGATGAAAATATCTTTTACGACACTAAACGTTTATCAGTCAAGCAGAAATGAAGACATTGTGTTCTCATTTGGAAATTTGGAATATCGTCCAAGGAAAACTGCCGTAACAGACGTGGAGCTTTCTCATCCAAAAAACGTCGACTAAATCATCTAAGTCAAATTTTAATTTTCATTCTTGAACCGGTGCCGTAGAACATTCTACTATCGGTGGTCTGGTTCAATCATTTCGATCTCGAACGTGATAATATATCTGAGGTTTCAAAATTTACGTAAATTGTAACTCTACTTACAGAGCAGGTAGGAGTGTGTGGTATATACATATGTTACAGTGAAAGTAATACATCGGTAATAATTTTTTAAACTAATTTTCATGAGCAAATTATTTACTGGAATTCGGAACTTTTACAAGTTATTTCCTCTCTCAAAACTACAAACTCAATTGGAACTGTTTACATTCTAGATGTATTGTCTTATTACGTATGGTCAATTTTAGTTTTACTTCGGGAATTTTTCCGTCTAGGCCCAAACAAGTGCAGGTTATTCCCGTTTTTAAAAGCGTCTGTAAAAAATATACTCAAATTTCTTTGTTTCTATATTTGCCAAAATAGTTGAGAAATTAGCTCATTTAAGAACAACCAATTTCTTGAATAAAACAAACTTTTTGAATAGCATGCAATTTGGTTTTAGAAACTCTAAAAGCACATAAAATGCATTAGTAGAATTCACCAACTTCATATATAAAAATCTTGTTAAAAGAAATTCGGTTGCTTCAGTTTTTATAGACTTTAAGAAGGCTTTTGAAATGGTGAACCGCATAACGTACGAGTTATGTGATCCAAAGTAAATTAATTTATGATTGAATTTGGCAACATAAAAGCAGGGATCCGTATTAAGGCCTTTGGTGTTTTTGATTTATTTAAATTCTATATTTTATTCTAAAGTTAAGTTAAACTCGGCAGTAGTTGCATTTGCTGATGACCTTGTCCTTCTGTAGAACAAACCAGAAATACGGGCGATATCTAATTTTACGTAGAAAATGTTGTGTTACACATTCCATGTACTTGAGCCCGACAAGAACGAAGATATTTATACAGGTACTTGTTATAAAATTGAATGTGTTCAAAGATATTTATTGTACGATAAATTGGAAGAATCATATTGATATACGCGGTTATATTATTTTAGTCAATGGAAATTTGTCCACTGAAGTAATTATTGGTTTTAAAAGTTATGAAAACTTTTTATTCAATATCGGGAACTGAATCGGATAATATCGGAATGAATTACGACCTAAGAAAGAACCATCATCTTCATGTTCAGAGATTGACTACCACCAATTTTAAAAATTTATTTTTGATTTTGCCGCCAAAAATAATCACTAATTTGCCAGATGAATTAAAACAAATATCAGAAGCTTTATCAGTTTATTTTATGTTTCGGAACATATCTCAGTGATTATCCAAGGGTGAATGATCTATTCTCCAGTGTAATCATTGCTCTTATTTTCGATGTATTCTATATAATTTGTTTGTAAAGGGGTTTCCAATAGGTGGTTTCATTTTGATATTTAAAAAAACGAGTATTTTTTAAGAGAATTCAATGAATGTTTATTTCATTGTAAAGAGGAAGGTATACCATTAACATTTGAAAACGAAAGCAGCCAAATGGCCGCGACGGCTACGCTTGCAGCACCATATCCTTTTCATGAAATTTTCCACGTCCAATTCGCACATTTGCGGCAGTATGTCCTCGATAACTTCACTTCGCCATAGACCAAGCAAATAGCTTAGTGGTTAAAGCTGCGACGTTTAGATCGGGAGGTACCGGGTTCGAATCCCAACAGAGGCGGGATGAAAAAGGGATTTTTCATCTCCCGATTACGATCGGTGATTAAATTGAAAACATCTATAACCCTCTGTTGGAATGTAGAACTCATGGGCCGACCCATCTTCCATGTCACTGTACAGGGTGACATGAGCTATGCAATGCGCAGGTGGTATACTGTACTTTGTGTGAATGGGATGAATGAATGGATTGAATGAATGTTGTGTGAATGTAAGGTAAGGCTATGGACCGTAGAAGTGTCTATGCCAAGTCCTTTAAAAAAAATAATAAAATAAAAACGTAGCCTCCGAGGTGAAAATGGTCCTCATCACTAAAGATGATTTTTCAATGAAAATCCGGATTATTTTGATGCATTTAAAGCGAAGATACGACGTTTATGGTGATCGACCGGCTTGAGTTCTTGTGTTAACTGAACTTTAAAAGCCTTAAGGTCTTAGTCTTTATGCAAAATACGGTGTAATGTCGTTTGTGAAATGTCCAATTCCAAAGATAGACGTGGAACCGACAAACCTGGGTTTTCCTCAACACTACGGGCTACAGCAGCAATATTCTCAGTTGTTCTTGAGCGACGCACACGGTTTCGATTCTTCACATCACTATAACTTGTCTCAACAGCTCAAATTTTTCCACCAGATTCACTATTACCGGCCGAGTGCTTCACGACGACCAAACAGTGCTTCCTTTAGTTGAATTTGAACAATTTCAATGCGTTGTTGAAGCGTGTATCGTACCATTTTTAATAATGGCGAACTTTTTACTTGTCAAATGTTAAAAGATGACAGCTTCAAAATTGACAGCTGCCGAAATACCAGGCTATTCAAAATGAAACCCCTTATTGGAAAACCCTTTACATATGTTAATTTATCAATTTCACAAACTCATGTTAATTTATCAGGAGCACAAACGAATGTATTTCTCGGTAATTCTCAAATTTGCAGAGTTGCATCTTGTTGAAGAACTTTATCTAAGTGGCTAGGTTTTTAGAGATTACTTCCAAGTGGTGAGCATAATAAATTTATTCCAGAATTTATTACTGATTTGTTTACAATCAATGAACCTTTCTCCAAGAAGCAACTGCTTAGTTATCGCAACCTTAAAATTATTTTGCAATTTTCTAGAATCACCTAGAATTTGTTAAGCGGCTGAAAATTAATTCACTGATTAGACTGCAAATTTAATTATGCCATTCGAGTATGTTTTCTTATTTCCCAAGAATTGAACAAAAAATGCAACCAAAACTTTTATCTTGGATGAACCAAGTTTTCTTGGACTTGAGTTCCAAGCAGTACTCTTTAATGATTCTAATTATATCTTCAAACGTAATTAAGAGCTATTGTTGCCATTTTACTTATGTTTATAAAAGCAAGAAATTGTTTATACAAATTCGTCGCAACACTCATGTCAAACAACTACTTAAAGTCATTCCAGACTAAAATAATTCACTTTTGACATAAATGGGTACTCTTCGTTAATTAGGATCTCCTCTTTCGTTTCCCCTATAAACATTACAATACAAGTTCCTGTGTTTGACTCTGAGCTCTTCGCTATTTTTCTTGACATGCACATGATAATGGGTCATTATTAGTATAGTCAACGCACCTACGGACTTTGCATTATTCAGTCATTGCTTTTATCCATTTGCTAATTCTATTCATAATACTTTCATATTTATCGGTAGTTTCATCTATGACGTCGCCTACTGACATAATAATAATGGCATGTTGTGTTGGGAGTCAATGAAATATTGCTTGTGGATATCAATTCTTTTTTAAAACCGAGTTTAACATCAGAATTTTTTAAGGAGGTATGAAACACTTATAAATTTCGAATTTGTCTTTTATCTAAAAGAATTTTATAATTATAATTTGTATTTTTCAAAACAACTTAAAATCGTCTGGAATTGAGATTAATATAATTTCAAAGCTCCGTGCAACCTTAACTATTCGATATATGTATCTACCAATACGCTGCCAAACGCAGCTTTAATCACTGTACTATAAGCTCGGTAAATAAATTTATCAAAATGTAATTTCAAATTTTGAATTCATCAAAAGCAAATTGTTATCATCTATTTTCCGTACAATATAATTGGTACATTCGATCTCTCGTTATTTAGCAAATATGTATATCAAGCATGTTAATCTCGTTTAGACTACTTTGAAATAAAAATACAAACTTAATTGGCACACTAAAAATTTGTAAGTGTTGTTGCAGGCCAAACATATGTTGTGTGTTAATTACAGTAAATGATTATACTATTAGCGAAAACCTGTCAAAAGCATAAGGTTAATGACTATACAGATTTATTATAAACATTTACCTGATATACATTACATAAACTAAACTGTATATATACATATAAACCCACCAACATTTTAGCAACGATGTTGTATACATGTAGTGTAGAGATTCTAGAATTAACATTTCATAATACAATATTTTATTACAATTGTAAATTTTATTTTATTTCCATTTTCTTATTTTTTTTTTTGTTTTTTTTTTGTTTTGACATTTGTTGTCTTATTAATTTTCTTTTTATGTTTATTTTATGGTTAAACTTATAACAGTTACAAATTTACGGAAAAAAAAACACGTAAAATACAGATTTTGTGTGTGTTTATCTCTCGTTTTATTTAAAAGACTATAAGATACGAATAATTTTACGAGATAATTTTTGCTTTCGTTTTTTGTTTAGATTTAAGACTATAATAGTGGTATAAGATTACACATCTATATGATTGTATCAACATTTTTAGTTGTATATAACTATATAGAGAGCTAGAAATCCTTGACTAAAATATAATTAATTCGTTTAGTTTATTTAATTTTTGTTAATTAATTTCTCAGTTTTCGAGTAATTGGATCACTTAGTATTAGCACATACAATAATAAAACCGAATTTTCATAATAATTTTCCAGTTGGAATTACATACATACATAGTGGATTTTGTTCTCGGATTTTTGCTAGTTTTATTTATATGTTTAGTCTAATAATTCGTAAGCAAACATTATCGTTAAACTCGTGGGAGTTGCAAGTCTACTATCGGGGACATCCCCAGGTGGCCGATAAGAGATGCCCAAACCGGAACACCGGCGGTTAAGTGGGAAATAAAATACCACCTGCGGACCAAAACTTGCAAGAAGCGTCTGATCATAAGGAGGTGTGGCTTCACAGAAACAGCGGCTGTTTCTCATGTAAGAGGCGGCTGATTTTACCTGGCAGGAGGTATAAAATGCAGAGGAAGGATACCTTGAACAGAAAACCAACGATGAACCTGAATACAAGAAAATGTACGGTACAGGGACTCGGAAATTCAGTACCGGCGACTTCCGGGAGTGAGCAAGTGGGCTCCCAGTGGTCGAAATCAAACGACCACATGTCTCCGCAGTGGTATACTTGGCTGCTGGGGCAGAAATTAATATAAGCTTAACAAGGGATGATGAGTATCTTTTTCATAGGAGTAAGAAAATTATAAGATCACCTACTATTAAAAAAACGAGTTCTATAGGAGACATTAATATGATTTTGTCTTCACCAACAACTAATGTTGAAAGCGAAAAACGCACGCTTCCTAACAATTAAAAGCCTAGAAGAGTTGATCTCAAAGCTCAGTAATGAAATCACCTTATTAAAGAGAGAAAATGAAGACCTGAAAAGGATCATCGAATCAGGTAACGAAAAAATGAATATAACACAGACGAAGAAGAACTCGGAAGAGAAATAGGAACCAATTCCCAGTGGATACTAGGATCAAGAAGCACAAGGAAAACCGCCACATTCAGCATGGTGGTTTCCGATGTAGAGGAAGTGGCAAGAGAATTTGATTGGATCGTGAAAAAAACAAGCCCAGAAAGAAACGATAAACAGAATCATCGCCAGAATAAGTTGAGCAGGGGAAGCAAACATCAACATCGACTAAACCAAATACTCAGTGCAACGATGAAATTCCTAACACAGAGAAAAAAACAGCCTCCATCCAATAAACATAGTTGGTATTAAAGACTATCTGGCTGTCAAGGCTCTGATGACCTCAATTACAAGACCAAAAGTATGGCTAGAGAACTACATCAAACATCCGAGAGTGAAGATATAATTGCCGAGCTACAAAGTAAAGGATTCGACATTAAGAATGCTGCAAACATTATTAAAAAAGAAAGAAAGTAGATGATAAAGGCGTCGTCACAAAATGTATATTCATGATATCGTATGGCAAGGAGGAAAATATTCAAAAAATGCATGATATTCAAGCAATTCAAAATATGAAAGTCAGATTGAACCAGTGAAGAAAAAGTGACTACTGACAGTCCATTGCAAAAAATGGGAGGGCTTCAATCATACCCACAGATACTGTGGACGTATGGCAGAATTCACGTGTACAATATAGATAGGAACTCAGCTGCAAAATACGTGGAAAAGAATCATATGCACAGGTGACTCAAGGTCAAGGCAAAAGATAGCAACGACGACCAATGAGAGATGTCGTGAAATGCATAGATGCATTTCATAGGTGAAAAACTTGTCATCATCGTTACCCAACGTGATTAGAAAATAAAAATAAATTTATAAACGCTCCGACTATAGTAATTTGGAATGCGAATGGGCTGATCCAACATATCCCCGAGCTCGAAATATTTCTATTTAAACAAAAAATCGATATTTGTCTAATCTCTGAAATCCAATTCACTAACTCCTCATATGCCAGAATACGTGGGTACAGATTTTACCATGCTATCCATCCATCAGAGAGAGCAAGAGGCGGATCTGTAATTCTTATTAAATAGAATATAAAACACAATGAAGAATTAAAAATTGAAAGTGAATCTATACAAGTTACAACGATCAAAACTCGCACAAAGTACAAAGAAATAAATATATCAGCTATATATTGTCCACCACGACATAATTTGAAAAGAGACGATTATGAAGAACTTGTTAACACTATGGGAGGTTAATTTATCATTGGTGACTACTTCAATGCGAAAAACACATACTGGGGCTCCAGAGTTACTCCACTAAAAGGGAGAGAGTTGTTTGAAGCAGGAAAAAAATTAAAATGTAACTTTCAATCTGGTGGCTCACCAACTTACTGGATTTAAACAAAACACCGGACCTTATAAACTTTTATGTGACAAAAGGTATATCAGATAATTATATTCGTTTGAAAAATAATGAAGAGCTTACATCGGACCACTCTCCTGTAATTATGACGGTCAGTACATCTTTCAAATATGCAAATAACAACAACTGTAAAACCTATCCACTTGAAGTAAGTAAGTTTGAGGCAAAGAAACGTAAAGGTCGAAGGTCTTCACAAATAAGTCATACCAAGGAAACTAAACCGTCCTTAATAACCTATGTAACAAGTTGAAATCTCTGATTAGAACAGTTAAGAATGAATCGATAAGTACATATTTGTCGTCACTTACTAGACAAAAAGATACCAAATATTCCTTATGGAAAGCAACGCAAGTACTTAAGAGACCAACAAATTCGACGGCACCAATTAGAAATGAGGATGGAAGCTGGGCTCGAAGCGGTAAACAAAATGCTGACTTGTTTGCGAGACATCTAGAAGAAACGTTTCAACCATTATCCAGACAAACTGCGGATGAAAATGTTAACCAACTAAAACGATCTGATGAGCTTGAAATACAAAGTGTATCTCTACAAGAGCTAAGAGAAGAAATTCAATATTTAAACTTGTAAAACTCTCCAGGCTACGAGCTCATAACTGAGTAAATCATTGAAGAATTACCAAATAAAACGATACGTAAACGTTCTCCATATAATCAATTTTTGAACAATTGCTGCTGAAGAGAATGAAACCCATAATGGTGGACAGAAGTCTCAGTACCGCCTGTATACTCGGGATATACCACCACGGGAAGAAGCAACTATAACAACTTATGCTGATGATACTGCGATTTTGGCAGTTGGGAACAATGTAGAAGAAGCTAACAAATAGCAAAAGTTGATAAATTCAGTCAACAATTGGATTAAAAAATGGAGAATAAAACTGAAGGCGCGTACATGATACTAAAAAAAATTCTGATGCACAAAAATTCACCACGAAGTTAGCTGTATGAAGTTGAAATATTCACTACTCGAAATATAATTTTATCAGTGTAGCCTTTGTTAATAACGAAAATATTATGACTTTTGAGTGAAAACTTTTGTTTAACTATACTCAAAATGACAATTCTCTGTTTATTTACAAATAAACAAGCAACAAAATAGCAAAACAAGTATAATTTTCAGTTTTGTTAATATGGCTGGCCTGGTGAAATTTTATTCGAGTTGAGCATATTTTAACTCAGATAACTTCGTGGTCAATTTTTGTTCACCAGAAAATTTTTTTTTGGTATCATGAACGCGGCTTCAACTAAATCTATGCATGTGAACTTTACTAATAAAAATATTTCTAATATAATCCCAATCATAATCACCTCTAAACATGTTGCCGATGCAGATGTGGCGAAATACCTAGGTATGACGATGGATGCCAAGTTGAGGTGGAAAGAACTTGTCAAAATGAAAAAGGAAAAGCTGAACATGAAGTATAGGAAGATGTATTGGCTCTTAGGTAGACATTATCCATACACAATAAATTGCTTTTATACCGGCAAATACTGAAACCAGTATGGACCTATGGTATACAGCTTTGGGGTGGTACCAAGAAAACGAACATCAAGATGATACAGACGTTCCTAAACAAAATACTTTGGAATATTGTAAATGCTCCATGGTACATTAGAAATGAAGACCTCCACTGAGATGAAGTTATTACGTATCATGATCTCAAGCATGATTCACGTATCCTAAAGCACGAAAACATCGAGATATGCCGTATGCGGGACAGACTACATCAAGATGAAAAAACGTTAAGAGAATCGTCATTTTAAAGTTTTCTCTATTTTCAATTTCATACTTGATTTCGTACAAACCAAGAACAAAATTTCATTCGTCTTCTCTTGGGTGCTTTTATCTCGTCTTGTAAAAAAATTTGACGTCGAGATATTTTGGCTATCGTGATATATTAATATTTTTGGAATTACATGCTTATTAAAATATCGTCAATGGCGTGCCATTTCGTGTTGAGTTCAACAAAATTTTTAAATTTTTAATTTTCATTCCAGTCAAAATATAATAAGATATAAGTAATATTATAATGTACAATATGTAACTGTGTCAATATCTCAATCTAGATAGTTGTTTTACATGGTTGACATTGACTCTGACATTTGTAGTGAATAAGTCATTTCACTACAAACGATACATTGGGAGTTATCAACACTTTGGGTCTATAAAGTTTATAATTTATGTATACATACTTGCATATTTAAGAATTGGGAACGTGCCAAAAACATAGCATGGCAAAAATAGTACAACTAATTATAGGAGTCGCAGTTATTTGTGCACATTTTGAGTAGTGCACCAAAATTATAATATATATAAGTTGGAATATACGGCCCACATATATTGACGCTATTATACTGTTATTATTATAGAACATTCTAGAAAAATTTAAAATTAACACTAAAAACACAAGGGTAAAGCCAGACCAGACTTTTAAATAAAGGGTTTTTTTTTTAAGCCCGTTAGAACTTTAAATTGTAAAAAATAACACAAAGACTTAAATTGTAATCAAAAATTTATTTTTATTCGAAAGATCATGGCATTAATATTTGAAAATAATTTCGATCATATGGGCACCGCAGCTGTTCTTGACGAAACGCATTCTGGGCGTCCAATTTTGGGCAACTTTATCGAGCACTGCTGGCCGTATGTCACGAATAACACAAACAATGCTAACCTCCAAGTCAATTGTTGCTGGTTTATCAGCATAAACCTTTGACTTCACGTAGCCCCACAGGAAATAATCGAGGAAAGTCAAATCGCACGGCCTTCGAGGCCAATTGACAGGTAAATTTCTCGATATCAACTTAGCGCCAAATTTTGATTTTAAATAGTTGATAGTTGCGGTCACCTTTTGGCACGTAGCACCATTCTGTTGAAACCGCACATATTGTCCGGATCAATGTCATCCATATTTTCAAACAAAAAATCTCTGATTGGGCCTCAATTCCTGCGCACGACGACGAATCGATAAATTTCGACCTTCTTCCACACTTTCGTTTACAGCGGCGATATTTTCTTCAGTACGCGCATTCTTTCGACGTGTTGATGTTATTGTATCCTCTAGAGAGTAACCAAGTGTCACATTAATTGTAAATTTTACGGTAGGAGGAGGAGTCCGTCAAATGCATTGAAATAGTCGAAATACTTCATACGCAGATTTCACAATAAATAATTAAATTGAAGAATCGGATTGTCATAAATATTTTAAAATTTACCATTTCCACAGACTATACAATTCCAATAGAACACAAAGTTTAGATCAAATTTTGAAATTCTGTCAAATTTAAAGAAAATACAATCAGGTATTTGAAAATTTGCCATGTTTCATAACTATATCACCACTTTTGGGAAACGTACAAACTTCAATAAATAAATCAAAATAATAAAAATTACTATTTAATGAACCATACTGTGTTTTTAGTGAACGCTTAAATCCGGTTGGACATGCTTCGAATTTATATGAATTAATAATACAATTTATTTGAGTCACGGTCAACAGCGATTTCCAGTTCATTAACCGTCTGGAATTGTCGGTTACACCCATAAGCTATTCTAATTAGTATTTGCCATAGATTTTCTGTGAGATTCTGGTTAGGTACACAGGCAGACGAATGGATTTTTCCACAAACCAAGATTTAGTTCGTCAACTTGTGTGGATTTGAGCATTGCCCTGTTAGAAAGCCCAGCTTTCATATCGGGGAAAAATCAGAACTTGTAGAAATTGATATACTTCTAAAATTTTTGTTTTAACAAGTACATCGGATTTCCTCAAATAATAATGTTAAATATCACCTGGACCATGAAAGTTTAATTTGTCTCATTGGAGAAAGTCACCTGTTAATGAATAATGGTTTATTATAGCAAAAACTGAATTAATAAAATTCATTTAAACCCAATAAAATTATTCCTAACTTTATCAGTGTCTTTTATATCAATTACAGGAATTTATTAGTGAATTTTTCGTATTTTTTCGCGACAATGGCTATTTTCCACAAATCATAAAGACATTGGTACTTTATATTTTATTCTAGGGGCTTGAGCTGGAATAGTAGGAACTTCTACACCTATTATAATTGGAGGATTTGGTAATTGATTAGTTCCTCTAATACTGGGAGCTCCTGATATAGCTCGAATAAATAATATAGATTTTTGAATATTACCTCCTTCTCTAGCCCTCCTATTAGCAAGTAGTATAGTAGAAAATGGGGCAGGGACAGGATGAACCGTCTACCCTCCGCTATCTGCAGGCATTGCCCATACAGGAGCTTCCGTTGACTTAGCTTTTTTTCTCTCCATTTAGCAGGCATTCCTCCTATTCTAGAGGCTGTAAATTTTTTAATATTACAGCAGTAATTAATATACGATCAAGAGGAATTATTTTAAACCGCATGCCTTTATTTGTGTGATCATGATCAGTTGTTATTACTGCTATTTTACTTTTACTTTCTTTACCAGTTTTAGCAAGAGCTATTACAATACTATTAACTAACAGAAATTTAAATACTTCATTCTTCGATCCTGCAGGAGGAGGAGATCCAATCCTTTATCAACATTTATTTTGATTATTTGGTCATCCTGAAGTGTATATTTTAATTTTACCTGGATTTGGAATAATCTCACACGTAATTAGTCAAGAAAGTGGTAAAATGGAAACATTTGGGCATTAGGAATAGTTTATGCTATACTAGCAATTGGATTATTAGAATTTATTGTATGAGCCCATCATATATTCACAGTAGGAATGGATGTTGATACTCGAGCCTACTTAACTTCAGCCACAATAATTATTGCTGTTTCAATCGGAATTAAAATTTTTGTTTGACTTGTAACATTACACGGAGCTCAATTAGCATACTCCCCATTTTTATGGTCTTTAGGATTTGTGTTTTTATTCACAATTGGAGGATTAACAGGAGTTGTATTAGCAAACTCTTCTATTGATATTATTTAAAAAATTTCCCTCAACATTTTCTAGGATTAGCCGGGTTACCTCGACGATACTCCGATTACCCTGATGCTTACACTTCATGAAATAATGTTTCTACTATTGGTTCAACTATCCCATTGATTGGGATTCTAATATTTCTATTTATTATTTGAGAAAGTATAGTAGTTACACGACTAGTAGTTTATACAATTCCTTTAAATTCTTCTATTGAGTGATACCAAAATCTTCCTCCAGCTATTCAGAATTACCTTTATTAACTAAGTAGTCTAATGTGACAGATTAGGCAATGGATTTAAGCTCCATATATAAAGTATTTCTTTCATTAGAATCCTACTAATGGCAACTTGATCAAATTTAGGACTACAAGATAGCGCTTCTCCTGTTATAGAACAACTTACAATTTTCCACAATCACACATTAATTTTAACAATAATCACTATTTTAGTAGGATACGTAATAATTACATTAAGATTTAAAAAATTTGCTAACCGATACTTATTATCCGGACAATTAATTGAAATTGTTTGAACAATTTTTCCCGCTATTATTTTAGTATTTATCGCTATACCCTCCCTTCGTCTTTTATGCTTAATAGATGAAATTTATAATGCTTCTATCACCCTAAAAACTATTGGACATCAATGATACTAAAGCAATGAATATTCAGACTTCAATAACTTAGAATTTGATTCATATATAATTCCTACAACAGATTTAAAATTAGAAGAATTTCGATTATTAGGTAACAAATTAATACGATTATAAATTAATAATTAATTAATTAGTTTCCACGTTTTGAACAGAATTACTATACCGGCCTTATCTAGTCTATACGTAATGCCATATTTTTTAAGCCTCCAGTTTTATTTGTTCCATATGTAGCCGAATATCTGTTAAAATTATTTATTGTCACATTCTCAAAATGAGAGCCCCTCTTCGATAAAATCTTCGATTTCTCCTCTTTCCTCGCGATTTTATTTAAATGTTTTTCATTTTAATATACCTGACTATTCGACAAACTAATTAAAACTGGAATGTTGAGGTTTCTATTAATTAATTAGATTTAAATTAGAAACACAAACCAAAAATCTACTTTGGTGATATAGATATAGTATATCTGATATACTGATCAAAAGTGGATATTTTTATTTTTAATTAAGCGTACTTCGTATAGTGAGCCTCCGATCGTTAATTTTTTCCAATTGTTTTAATTTAGTTAATTGAAAAAACAAATGAAAACTCAATTAGTGATCAATTAAAATATTTGCAAGTTTTCTAAATTAGATGAAATTGTGAATTAAGATTAGATCCTGAAATTGCTTCACACTATAGGCAAGCGACACCTGTATTTAATTAAATGAATTTTGTTAATACCAAAAACACAATTTTTATGAATCCTTGATCTTTTCAATAAAACTTTAAACTATATGTGTAGTTGTAACGATAATTAAGAACCAGATTAAGTTCGTTAAACAAATGAAAATTCAATGGAACGTAAAAAGATCAAGTGTACTATCTATATTTAAAAAAATACCAAATGTTGATTGATACGTCAGTATCTATGTCATTGGTTTACTGATCTCAGCTATCTGAAAATATCTCAATCATCTTTAGTACATAACGTTAAGTGTTTAAATGATTTGATTGTTATTATTACTAATCCAATTTATTTTTAGAAATTCATTTTATTTTACTAAAATATGTTAGTTTTTAATTTACTAGTTCGCTTTTGTAAATATATGTCTCCATTCTTTAATGTGTATATTATGTACATATATTGCAATCCAACCATATAGGAGTTCATGTACAGGAGCATTTTATACATAATATAGTGGTTATAGTTAGTTAAAAGAAAGAAAAACATAGAAAACTAAACCATTCCTCCAAATCAAATCAAATAAAAACAACAAACACAGAAATAACAGAAAATTTTATGAAAAAACACGCAAGCCTCCTAATATACATAAAAATACATTGAAAATATTTTAAGAATCTACAATATAAAAAAAAAATTACTTTGAATTGTAATAAATTTTAAAATAAGACAATTTTTGTTGTATTTCGAATGAAAGCAAAAAAAAAAAAAAATTCTTCAGTTTTCTTTAAGTACAAATAATTTTTTTGTTTGACTTGTTGTTGGTTTGTCAAGCACACACAACAACAACCAAACACATAAGTATTATAATAGTCAGTCAGCCATTTTCTATTCCTATTATTAAATTCTTATATAGTTTTTGTATTTTCTAATTTCGTTTGGTAGAAAATGAAAATTTATTTTTTGTATAGAAATGAAAATAAGCGAAATGAAAAGGTTTAGGTCTTGTAGGACATTAAAAACGAAACTAAATTAATTATATTTTGTCTATATTTAGGTATTGCTTGTTTTTACAGTTTCGCTTTTTTAATTATATTATTACAGATTAATTGTCTGTTTAGGATTAGTTATTTATGATATTTGGTTTGATGTGTAATATTGTTGTTAACCCATTATGTTATTTCATCATAGGTGCATATAACCAATCAATCTATATTGTCACATGTCACAACTGGAACAACAAGATTTTATGTATTTGTCGAAATTAATCTAACATGCCCAATATTACTGTTGTCAAGGTATAGTTATATCTAGCTAGTATGTATAGATCCATGTAGAAGAGACAAACTTCACCAACTGGGCACGAAGAGTATACAAATAGATTATTTATTTTTGTACATCTTAATTAAGTGGCGTCGATAGTAAACTTAAAAAGGGTGGGCCAATGGGTATTTCACCATGAGAGTTTCATATTGATATCTGTCATCTATATACACTCATACGTGCGATAATAATAAATACCGTCAGTATTAAAACTAAAAATCAGTCATTAGCCGTAACGGCAATTGATTGCCTACCGCGATATAATCTTAAAAAGTTACACTACGTAGACTTCCTGGAAAGCTTATGCGATAAGTACATCATTGGCGGAGACTTCAATGCGAAACATACTCATTGGGGATCAAGAATAATCACTACTAGATGTAAAGAACTTCTTGGAGCAATGGCAGAAGTTGGACGACATACTGGCCAACAGATAATAACAAAATACCTGATCTACTAGATTTCTTTATAACTAGAAAACTTCCAGCAACTTACGTTAAAATCGAAGAGGGGTATGATTCGAGCTCCGATCACTCTTCAATACTACTTACTCTCAGTGAAAAAATAATCTAAAAAGAATGCAACCCGACTCTGACAAATAAATATACAGACTGGGAGGGATTCAAAGAAGAGCTGAATAGTAGAATAAAACTTAATGTACCGTTAAAAACAGAAGATCAACTAGATGAAGAAATCGTAAAATTCATAAATGACGTACAACAGTCAGCATGGAATAATACGCCGGAGTTCAAAAGAAGAACAATAGGTACAAATTACCCAAAAGAAAACAAGGAACTTGTCGAAGAAAAAAGGAGAGCTAGGAAGAAATGGCAATACACCAGGATGCCTGCAGATAAAAACAAACTGAATAACCTGACACAGCGACTCAGGAGGGAAATCCAGTACATTAAAAATGATACAATAAACATATGAAAAAGATACTGACTATTCGTTGTGGAAGACAACCAAACGAATGAAAAGACCAATAACTCAAATACCCCCCATAAGAACAAGCAATTTGAATTGGGCCAGAAGCAATAGAGAAAAGGCAAAAGCTTTCGCTGACCATCGAGAAAGTATTAGAGAGAATAATTCCAAGAAGTAGAGGAAACTATTGATCAAGAAATCGCTCTGCCCACCCCTGCGGAATTGCCTAATGAAATAAAAAAAATGTAAATCCTAACAAAGCGCCAGGCTATGACCTGATAACAGGGAAAATCTTAAAACAGCTATCGAAGAAGGGCATTAAAAAATTAACAACTCTAATCAATGCAGCTTTCAGGATGAAATATGTACCAAATGTATGGAAGTTCGCGGAGGTGATTATAATACCTAAGCCTGGAAAACCATCAAACGAAATAACATCCCATATACCGATTTCGTTACTGCCTATTATGTCAAAACTATTTAAGACTGCTCTTAAAAAGATTGAAACCAATAATTGAAAGGCAGGAATTAATCGCCACACATCAATTTGGATTTCGAGATAGACACTCTATAATTGATCAAATTCATAGAATAACAGATATCATAGAAAGATCACTCAAAGAAAAGTAAATCTGCTCAGCAGTCTTCCTTGACGTGGCCCAGGCGTTTGATAAAGTTTGGCACGAAGGTCTTCTGCACAAACTCCAGAACATTCTACCTTCACAATTCTGCCACATATTAAAATCCTACATTACAGAGCGACACTTTCGTGTTAAACAGGAACAATCATACTCAGAAATAAAAAAGATCAAAGCTGGAGTACCACAAGGAAGTGTCTTAGCACCCATTCTATATTTATTATTCGCAAGCGATATTCCATTATCTCAGAATAGCACAATTGGCACATTTGCTGACGACTCTGCTATTTTGGTAGTAGATGATACCATAGAAGGAGCTACCAATAAGCTTCAAAGTGCGATGAACAAAATTTATCGATGGACGAAGCAATGGCGTGTCAGGTTAAATGAAACAAAATCCATACGTGTTGACTACATCAACCGAAAAATAAATCATTTGCCTGTGGTATTAAATAATGTCCCATTACCACATGCTAACTCAGCAAAATATCTAGGGATGAATCTAGATACCAAACTCAGATGGAAGGTCCTTAGAAGGAAAGTGAAGAACTAAGACTCAAATATAGAAAGATGTATTGGTATGTATTGGAATGTAACTATTGTACTAATTGGATTCCAAAGGTCGTTTATTGCAAAAATTTAATGCTCGGTTTAGAGGTTTGCACATAAAAGTTGGTTTTAATAATCCAAATTTGGTTGCCTGGTCAAATTACGATACAGAATATGCATTATACGACTGGGAGTCGTGTGTGCTATATTTGCCTGATTATATCCCAAATTGCCTGATGTTTATGAAATATTTCAATCAGTTTAGAAGCCGAAAGACGATACAGACAACACAGATTGCAGCCGAGGACTTTCATCTAGCTCTAGAAACATTCGGATATGTATGTATTAGTCTAGATAGCATACCAACTTCTTTAATAAGAGACTATAAAAAATTGGTTATTTCTCTATGCCTACTTTTCAATCAACCGTTGAAATTAGAAGAGTTTCCTGTCAAATGGTAAATAACCAGAGTGTAACGTCAAACTTTCAATCCCTATAAGTAATTCGAACTGATAATATGCAATCCATTCAAACCAGTAGTCTCTAGGTATATAATTATCACTATGTCAACATGAATTTATATGCACAAATGATCAACTACAACCAACCTTATTGCTCCTAGGCCTGACGATAGCCCTAATATTGCACTAAAGTCTGGTCCTGTTGGAAAAAAAAGGAATCAATCAGGTGAGCCATCCTCCTACCGACCATTTTGCATGCTGAATACTGCTGGCAAAGTGCTGGGGAGAATCATACACAACCGACTGAAGAACGCTTGAGATCTTGCTGAGGCAGTACGGGTTTTCAAATAGCCAACAACGCAACAGATGGAAAGGAGACTCAAAAAAGTACTGTGCTCTTATCACCCTGGATGTTAAGAACGCATTCAACACGGCCAAATGGAGCTGTATCCTAAATGCACTGCAGGCGTTACAAGTACCAGTATACCTAAGAAGTATCATTACAGACTATGACGGTGTGAAGAGATACAATGTTTTGGGTAGGGTACCCCAAGGATCTGTATTGGGGCTGCTACTGTGGAATATCATGTACGATGGTATCCTGAAGCTCCGTGTACCAAATGATGTGGAAATCGTGTGTTCTGCTGACGACGTTGCAATCGTAGTGTTTGCAAAAACTACAGATGAAATAATAGAGATAAGTATGTTGACAATCATAATTATGAAAAGGTGGTTGATGTTATGTGGGCTTGAATTGCTGATTATAAAACCGTGAGCACGAAAGCTGTCATTGTATCTGCAGCTCTCTCCCGAATCATGCCCAACACTGAAGGGTCTAGACAGTGTCGTAGAATGCTGCTGGCAAACGTTGTATCCTCCATCATTCTCTATGGATCACCTGTATGGGGTGATGCGATGAACTTCGAAACATATAGACGCAAATTGGTACTTCACGTAGCACCACAGGAAATAATCGAGAGCTGTCAATCAACTTATCGCCAAATATTGATATTAATAAGTCGATGGTTGCGGTCACCGTATGGCACGTAGCACCATTCTGTTGAAACCACATCTCGTACGCACATCCTCTAGAGAGTATGTGGTACGAGATCTATCCTCAGTTCGACGGATGGGCGATTATGTGCGCCATAAAAAGCACGAGGTCGTCTATAAGTTGCGCGAATCGACGACTAATTTTCAAAGTAAATTTTAATAATTTCGTAGCGATGTTCAAGCGTGAGAATATTCATGATGATTTGCCAGAGTATACCGAGATCTTCTAGAGTATATTTTTCATAAAAATTTAATGTTTTCTTTTATTTTTTACAATTTCAAGTTCTACAGGCTTAAAAAAGCACCCTTTACTTATTACGATAAAGACTAATTCATAAATGGAATACCAATAGTTTATAACGCATTTTTATTGTAATCACCATCGCCATGTCCTATTATAGCCCAAATTTGCTTGATGTTTACGAAATATTTTAATCAAATAGTTTAGAACCCGACAGACAACACAGATTGCAGCAGAGGACATTCATCTAGCTCTAGAAACATTCGGATATCTACATATGTAGTCCAGATAGCATACCAACTTTTTTAATAAGAGACTATAGAAAATTGGTAGAAATTGGTTGAAATTAGGGGAGTTGCCTGTGAATTGGTAAATAACGAGAGTGACACAAATATTCAAAACTGGAGTAAGGAATCATATTTCATGTTATACAGATATTACGTCAGTTTCTTCGATCCGTAAGTAATTCGAACTGGTGATATGCAATTCATTTAAAGCGGTGGTCTCTAGGTACGTATTGGCAAAAATGATCAACGGTTATACTTTTGTTGTAATACCTCACAAAACACATTGAACAGTACGTTGCCAGACCTAACTCCATATTCGTTTTTATTAAACGGTGGACCTGTGATACTGATAATACAGAGACAATGAAAATCCTGTATTTTGTCAATGTTTGGAGTCCCAAGTATGACTTATTCACAAACTTTAGAAACAAACAGAAGAAATTCATACGATACATAACCTGGAAAGACGATTGGCCGAATGACCATGAGATATTCTACTACTAAAAAACTACTAAAAAGTGCATTTATTGGCAACATCTTACTTCATCATATCGATGCAACATCCATACTGGAATGTATTAAATTAAAGGTACCGAACAGAAACTTAGGAGTTTATGAACTGCAACATCTGGTCATCATCAAGTGTGGGTAAACTAGTCTAGAACTATACAAAGATATAGAGTCGCAACACTTTACAACTTCAGTTAGTTAACATTTTGTATTAGTCAAAAGAGTGCTATTTAGTTATAATATGACGTTCCAACAGTGCAACAATGCATGATTATTGTAACGCATTTCAACAAATCAACTAACCGATATTGGATCATCAAATGACGATGATTATAATATTCTTAAGTTTTGTGAGGAATTTTAACTAGCCAATTAATTTTAAAGTTCATCAGTGTGGGCTAAAATACAAATCAATGCTGTAGCAGTGCGGCTAATAAATATTCAAAAAAATAATTTGTAAATTTTCGTATTGCCCACCCTGTACACATTGTTGAGTAATATTAAAATCATTAAATACGGTTGACTGCCAATTTAATCAATCTCAATTATTAACTACAATCCCACATAGTATAGTTGAAAATTGAAATTAAACAAACAAAACTCTTATAGTAAAATTTACTGAAAACATAGTTGAATAATAACCGTTTGATTTTAAAATTAAAACCAGAGTATAGTTACACTTTATCGAAACACACATACATACCTACACATAGTATGTACTCGAAATTGTTTTATATACGTTTATAAAAATAATTTAGGAAATGAAAACTATAAAACGTGACATTTTCCACAGAGCTCAAACAAATATGTTTAAACAATAACAAATAAATAAATAATGAACAACAGCAAAATAGAGAGAATGATTTGCTTTCTGACAAAATCTCAATTTTGATGAAAAATGATGTTTCAAACGACTTCTATAGTATATATAAGTTTCACTAGTATTTTATTTTTATATATTCCCAAAGAATTCGATTTTTGTCACGAAGTGCTCAAATATTTATTCAATGACCTGGTAAAAATATACACACACCGCACATATTTTTTAAGGCTTGTGTGTCGTTTAATGTAATTTCGTTTCGTTCGATTTTGATTAATCATTAAATTATATTACAAGTTTTAAGCAGACAAGACATAGATACGTCGACGATGATAGGTACATATACAGATTACAAGATTATAAATATTTTTCTGATTTATGTATCAACTTTGGTAAGTTTTAGAGGTTTTATGGTTTTTTTGAACCCCTATCGTGAAACAAAATTATTTACCTTTTTTTTTATATCCTTTGAATACTTATGTTATTTCGAATTTAATATGATGACTTGACAGTTTTTTTTTTTTGTTGGATGAATGTCAAATGGTACACAACGTAAATATAAAATAAATCTAAACTACTGGTTGGATTTTGAGATTCAAAAAGTTATGTAGATAGATAAATTATATATAAAATAGGTAGTATCATTCGAACTTTTTGGAACCGCTAGAAACTATTTTAATTTTAGGAAAATAAATCACCAAAATACACCAAATTCTAAAATCTTACAGTATGTCTTTCAAAACCAATAAATGTCTCTCAAAAACCACACCATTTTGCTGGATTTTTTATCCATCAATTGTATTCAAACCATTCTCAATTTCGATTCAATTTTTGAAGTATTTCGAATAGTTTATTCCTAAATTTTATGACAAGATTTTTAATTATTGACTTACAACAAGTGATTTTAGAATTTGACAAATTTAAGTTTTTTAAAAAACATCTTTTAAACTCACAAATGATTTCTAAAATTCGGATCTGTAATAATTTCATAATCACAATTGTTTTCAAGATGATGGACGAGGAAACATTGTGTGCGATTGGTGAAATTAATGTTGAATGCAATTTAAATATTCTGATGTCGAACTTGTCTATAACGAACGTCAAGGGACTAACAATTTTCGTTATAAAGAAGAATCGTTTCATCGAGTGGTTGGCTATATCGAGGTCTTATGTAAAAATATCTCCGTTAATTACTAAAGAAAATAAGGTGTTTATGGATCATACGAGTATTATGGTACTTTTCCTGCTTTTATGCTGTGTTTCGAATATTCTTTATCTCTCTCAAACTACTGTTTTTGATTTCGAGGTTTGCTATAAAAAAGATAAATTAAGAATAATTTTAGATTGCCGGGTTTTAAAGTTGTTCGTTATACGTAAAAACGAACGAGGTTCAATACACAGCGTTCATTTTACCTAGAATTTTAGTTCTGGGTGCTCGGGACTTCTATATAAGAATCTTATAACAAGACTTTCATTATATCCCGATTTTTTATATTTTATATTTTTTATATCCAATTTCAATAAAGTAAACATAAAACAATAATAAATAAAATTATAACTGCATTATCGACGCAACTAGCTATTTTCTGTTTTGGGGTACATTAATCTATTAAACAATTGATAGAAGTCGTTTTTTTGAATTGGAAAAGTGGTTTTCTACGTTACATCAACAAATTGTGACATCCGCTAGTACTTTGAGTGATGATATTATTATAGCGAAATGGAGGTTATTAAAAGAAATTTCGATGTAGTTACCAGCGAAAATCGACAACTAACCGAGCACACATTTTCCAGTCAATTTGCGGTCGTTTGAACTTCAAGAATAAAACTAAAAATCCCCTAAAGTTATTGAATGATTCAGCGGAAAGGATCAGTTTATTATTTGTGAAAGCCTCGATGACGACTTCAACAGGTCACATCTTTAAAAAAATTATTGTTCATCGGTGCAATCGATTATGGAATATCAGCATTTGAATTATTTCAAGGTAATTTGTTCAGTGTATTTTTCTTGAGAGTAATGGCATGTAATAACGCCTTTCTTAAGGCATAGAGATAAAAGGCACGCCATGTATATGCGTAACACTAATAATATTAGTCCGGGTCATTAAGATGAACTTAGACTTATTGTTAAAGGTGTACCACCACATATTAATTGCATTTCAAAAACTTATTTGAACCCCAAAACGCATGCTGGTAACTCGATTGCTTTACATGATTTAGGCATAGTTCGGAAAGATCGTTCGGATAGAGTGTTAAATATATAAAATAATTCATCAAAATGCATTGAATGCGTAATTTAATATGTTGTTTATTGAGATTAATATTTATGATGATAACCAAATAGCTATTGGTGTATTGCATATCCCATCCACATTCCATAACGAGTGTAATTCGTTAATTCTATTCGGAGATGTTACAACCAGACTAATGAAAAGCGACAACAATATTTTGATTTTGGGCGAATTTACAAAATCTAATAAGTAATTCGTCTCATGTGAGAAAATCTAAAGATCTATTGCAAAGTTTCAGTTTATCTGGTTACACTAGGTGAAGCTACTAACTTGAAAAGCGACAGTGGCACTCTTGTTTGCTGGTCAAAACTATATCCAAACTGTCATTTTATGCGAAAATCTGTGTTGCTCGCACTACAACACATGATCTGACTTATGGCTGTTATTATATGATTTTAGATTGTGTTAATGAGCCCAAATACAAATTTGTGAGAAATTTCAGAGATATTGATAATATGGCGTTAAACTGTTATGCTTCTGGTCTAGGCTGGAATAGTATGTATCACGTTCATAACCTTAATGAGAAACTGAAACATTTAATGAATTAATACTTCGCGTACCTTCGCGGAAAAGTACCCCAATAATGCATGCCACCAATGGTTAACAATGGAAATTCAGAGGTATTTTAACAGAAAAAATGGTTTTCGTTGCAGTGAATAACCTCATCCGAGAAAGTAAATTGCTTGGTTTCTCCAAAATATTCATTGTTAATCTTTCACCCAAACTGTTGTGGAGAAATCTTCAAAAATTCAATATGAATCATCTGAATTTATGATTTCTTTTCCTCGGATTTCAATAATTTAACTGCTACTGATGTAAATATGAATAATAGGTTTTACTTCCAAAATGTAGACCAAGAATCAGTGTTTAAGATTTTATCCAATTTGGTACTTATTTTGGAACTTTATCAGTTCAAAGGTAAACTCTAGTACAACAACAGATAGTAATAGACCTGATAAATGAGGCAATGGATACTATCTTTAATTGGGCCAATTGTGATAACATTATGATTAATCCTCCGAAATCTAAAGCAATATAGTTATTAATAGATTAAGAAATAACGCCCCTAGAAATATCGACTCAACCATTTCTGATTATAAAATTGAAGTAGTTGTTAAAATAAAAAGTTTAAAGTTGATTATTGATAATGTTATTTTAGGAAGGTCACATAAAAATTGTTTGTAGGACAATTTAGTATTCTTTAGCAGGCTCTGTAGTACTGCTAATTTAATTCCACTTGCTACGAGGAGCAGGCGTTAATATTGTCCCAAATAATTTATTGTGTCCGATTATTTGTGGGTTCCTTCAAGATTGTATTAAACAAATATAGAATTGCTGAAGACATTCTCTTTTTTATTTTCTTCTTCTTCATAATTTCAGAAATAATTTTTCCTTCTTGCTCTCCCATTTCTATACCTTAAGAGGTTGATGTAGTTAAAGATTCCAGCACAAGTGACTTTTCGTGAAATTATGGTATCCTTTGGCATTAATGGGAACAGTATACATTCATTATTGCATGAACATTTGGCCCTCAAATAAATTTATAAGTGTTGGGTCCCACATAATTTGACAATCGCTTAAAACAAAACTCGTGTCAATCGTTGAAAGAAATGCTCTAATTTGAGGCCGAAACCAAACAGCAGTCGACGGTAAGAGTTTTCCAATGTGAGCCAAATAAAACAAATGTTGTTCACTTCAAAGCAAACGGTCGCCTGTTTCTTTTTAGAAAAACTGAACATGTCGTACCATTGGTGCAACGTAGAACGGTCAATTCTGAATGGTATACACGCAACCATTTGTTTGCCAGAAGTCTTCGCAGAAATAAGGAAAACTAACCGCCGACGACGGATCATTCTCCATCACGACATTACGAGTTCTCACATATCGGCACAAGCAACTTTATCAACAACTACTTTGACAAACAACATATTTGAACGGTGAAAACGTCGAATGAATGGGTCATCCTCCGTTTACCCCTGATTTGGCACCCAATGACTTCTTTGTATTCCCGCACATCAAAAATAAATTACGAGGTCAACGTTTTTCAACACATCACGCTTCGTTGATGTTTTAGGGGTACCTCAGTCGGAGTGAAAAAGTTCTTCGAAAATCGGTTCAAACGCATGCGAAAGTGTAGTTTGAAAAACAATAAATCCATTTTCTATAAACAATTTTTATTTTATTCTCTGATCCCGAAATAAAATAGACAACCCTCGTAGCCATATAAAGAATATTAACGCCGACGTGCCCGCTCGCGTCGGCACTACAGACCATATCTGTAAAAAGAGAAATGAATATCCAAATGCCTCTTGTTTCATTAAATCCACTGTTCCAAGGAGCAGCCAGCAAGTTGAAGAACGACAGATATTTGGTCAAATAGTACTAATAACCTGGCAGACTTGGCCGCGGTTGGATTTAGCAAAATTTGACTTCTTTGCACTTGACTATAGTGTCGCAGCTGCCAAGACGAAGAAGAAGGTACAGTACTCCATCTGCTCTGTACTTATCCGAATGTGGCTCGAAATAGACTAAATTTCTAGGAAATTTTTAATTAAAAATTAATCGCTATACTAACAGGGTCGTATCGAGACTTTTCGGCACCTCTTCTATTCAAAACAGAACCTTAACCATCTTTTGGAACCATACCTGAAATTTTTTAAAACAAATTATAGAAGCTGCCTTAAAAGTGGCGCTCAAAATCAATACTAGCCAAAAAATTTGAATATCTTAAACCTATAAGAAAATTTTATTTTATATTATTTTACTACTTTGGCTCTAGTTTTAAAATATGTCACCAAAATCATAATTCACAAGATATAAAATTAAATTTACTTCTTGCTTTGGTACTTGAAAAGTAAGCATGCACGTCTTTGTATAGTTCACTAGCAATATTGTTTTCAACTGATAAAATTGCCAAAAAACGTAAAAAGGTCTTATTGTCGATCATTTTCAAAATGTTCAGTAAATTAACCCATCTGGAAAAATTGAACGGCCATACATATGTAATATGTAGTTTATTTTACAATATGTACTTCGGAGTTTGACAACTTCTATTGTTCAATAAAGTTTGGTGTTCAATTAGTTAATTCTTAAATAACTCGAAAATAATTCCTCAAATCTCATTGCTTTCAATTTCTGTTCATTCAATGTGATTCTATTTAGATAATATTTCAAAAAAATATGTATTATAAATAGCTTAAGTACACTTTTTGAGTATAGCTAAATACGTTAACAAATAAAATGTTTTAATTAGTGTAAATCCCGGGTAAAACATTACATTCCGTGCTCAAATTATTTGATCTTATAATAAAATTGTTAAAAATAAATTAAAAAAATCGAATTTCGTTTGTAGGTGTTGTCGATAATTCATATACTCGTACATACACAAGAACACACACACATATCATTATGTACTCGTAAATTATACGGGCTATAAAACAAACCACCTTATTTATGCGTGGAAATGTTTGCGATTCTATTTAATAAACTGGATTTAATGCACGAACAATTTAATGTTTTAGAAAAAAAAAACACTATAGGGATGGCTAATAGGGGTAGGTTTTTTGATTTTTCAGTCAATATGTACTAATACAGTATATAGGAATTTTCTATGGTTTAAGTATTTTACCGGTGCGATGTTTATAATTATTTCATTAATATCTTTCGATCATTATGGTTAAATTACATTTAACTAAATGATATTCTAAAAATGTACTTTGTAATTACGTGATATCAATAATATTAAAATAATGATAATAAATATATCTTTTAGTTTTTTTATTTATTGTAACATTTTGATAAATTAATTTCAATTTTGTAAATATTTTTAATATTAATTTGTCGCCATAAATCTTTTTGTTAAAAACAAACTATAAAATTTAATAAAACATATAAAAACTGGTTCAACACTATATATGTATGTACATATTTACGTACATATGTATTTGCGAACGAACGTTTTGTTCCAAAAATATTAGTTTTTGTGGTATAATTTGATTTGCCTTTCTAAATTATATAGTTGCGCACAGTGAAAGGATATATATTGTGATTTATAGTCAACTATGCACATATAATTAGAGTTTTACAAATCGATATTATCTATGAACGCAGGCCCTAATGATCCATTCTGTGCCGACCTAACATGTTTGACCAGAAAATATGCGGAAATTAAAGAAAACATCCGTTTTTTGCCCAAAGTTAAATATTAGCAGACATTATTCATCAATATGTATTGTGTATACATATATACATACGAGTACGTTGCATCCAAATTGTAGGCATAAAAATTAACATCCAATATCCTGATGCACATTTTACTATTCCAACTTGGAACTTGGGGTACATAAGTAGAAGTACATAAATTTCCGGTACATGTGGAATAAAACCATTTAGCTTACACTACACACTCAGCCGCATTTGAGTGAAAACTTTGGCATCTACTTTAATCGGTACGTCGTATACATTGGGGCTCAATATTGCTACACAATAAGTTAAAATTGTCGAGACAACAATTATACTGAATGCAATGGCATTTTTAAATATATAAAAATTTAAATCTAAATTTCTTACCATGAAAACTCTAAAAACAATTGTCCAATGAATGAATAACACTCTTTTTGATTCCGCACATTTGAATATTTGATCAAAATGTGATAAAATAGCTTTAAAGATGTGATTAGCTCAAAATTGACTCAAAATTTAAGAGCACAGGGGGATTCTAAAACAATGCATTTTTTTAAAAATTGGTTGGAACCCATAAGGATCCCGCACTCAATGTCGGGACGGCCCATGGTGCAAACCCAAGATTCTATCCTAATTCGCAGAAGCGCACTGCCGCATTAGCAAACTGTACAAGTTTGAACTAAGGTATGGAGGACAACTGATCTACATTAATAGATCTACTTCTGAAAATCTGAAACCGAATAATATTGAAAGCTGGGCAACTGCACACAAAGTGCAAGCAGTTATCATCATCCTCAAGACAGTCATAACAAATAACATCCTGAGATATAAACCCATTCGATGGGGATGCTCCTTAAATCGACCATGACCCGCAAGAATCGCAACCAAGATTCTTCGCTGGTCCTTTTTCAAAGATATAGCATATTTAGTTGATTTCAAATTGGGCTCGCTAATGAAGTTCTTCGCCATACGACAACTAGAAGTAGCAAGCCACTGTCTTAGATCTTTCAAAGCATAGTTCGTTATAATTTTCTTGGTGTAGTTAAAAGATAAGGGAGCCGCGGGTTTATGTCCAATTAGAGTTAGTTGGGAACCGGATTAGGCTAAACAGTCCGCGATCTCATTCAATTCGATGTCACCCACATTACCGTAACAATATTATTGGAGCAAAAAAGATTAATGAAGTGTTTGTAATCCTTAACAAGTTTGGAGAAAGTAAAGGGATTATTCAATCAATTGAGAACATCTTTGCTATCAGTACACAGAATAATGTTTTTGTTTTAAACAGCAAAATTCAAAGTATCCATAACCCTATACGTCAGCGCTCTGATTAGAGAAAGGACAGTAGTTTCCAAATCCAGCACTGAGGCTAGAGCGAGAGTCATTTGAAAAAAAGACTATGGACCCGTCTAATTTGTGGAGAAAATCCTCCGAAAACCACAAATCCCTTGATCGATAAACCACCGAGAATAAGTTGGAGAAGTTGTATTCAGGTAGTGATCTATCATTAACCATATCGATTTCTAGTAAAGATAAAGTGTAGTTTTTAAAAATTTGTCTATGTCCCACGATAGAACCGAGAACATTCTAGGGCCCTATGCGTCTCAAGTGAAACGCAGCAGAACAAGCAGCCCCAAGAATAAAGGTGCGTAACTGAGGCAAGGAAAGAATGGACTCCATAGCAAGAAGTGGAGATAGCTCCAGTAACAGCCCTACAAGCCATGTTTTGAAGACTATTAAGTTAAGCAGTAGAAACCTTTAGATTAACAACTGGCCACCACACAACAGAAGCGTACGATAATATCGGTGAGATCAGCGATTTATAAATGAAAAACAACATTCTGGGTGTTAGATCCCAGGATTTCCCAAAAGCCCATCTACATTGCCAAAATATGGCAGTAGCGTTTAGTAATTTGGAATCAAAATGAGATATGCAGGAAAGTTTGCTATTTAAGATAACACCAAGGTGCTTGACTTGGTTACATCTGGTAGTCGGTCTCCCAAAAAGAGAACGAATGGATAGATCCAGATCATTCCTACGCCGGGTTGACGTACAAGCCCGTCAATACACCATGCCTCCACAATATCTAAGGCATGCTACATTAAGTCGGATAAGATATTCTGGTCTTTGCCTGAAACTGTTAAGGCAAGATCATCAGCATAACTATGTTTAATGAAGTCAGATTGCTGCAGCCTAACCAGTAATCCGTCAATAACCAAAAGCCACAGCAGGAGAGACAACCCCCCTGGGGACAGCTTTTGCCAACCTTAACAGAAACTGAGATGCCTGAGATAGTTTAGTCTCAACAGTGCGAGATTTGAGCATGGATTAAATCCATTTGACAATGGTGTGATTAATACCAAAATTATTACAGGCATTTTAAATAAATTTTTCGTTTAAAAAATAACTCCTAACGAACCTTAATGACCCAGTTTGCAGGATATTTTCATAAAAGTTTCTTCATACCCGCATATCAGCACGTTTCTTCATACCCGCATCAAAAATGAAAAAATTCATTGTGATGAGAATTAGAGCACCGAAGTTAGAGGGATTTAAGATACTTATATGGGTTTAAATAAGTAGCCAGATTCTAAGAATGTAAATATAATAAATAATAAATAACTTCAAATTATTTGAATCCACAGAAAGAGACGAAACGTTGAAGAAATGTATAAAGCATTATTGACAATTCTATAATATATTTACAAAACTCCTAGAGAATGTACATTTTCAGTTACAAGGAACTTTGTAACGAAACTAAGGTCGAACCTTGAATCTTCATTACTACTAACACTCTAGTCTTTTTAAAATACTAAGCTGCTCTCATACGAATGATCCTTAGGGTTTTTTGAGTTCGTCATGACGAAGACAACATAACAAAGAGAAATTATTGAAGTATTTCTAATGAGATGGCAATAATTTAAATTTGTTATGTTGTCTCGTCATGAGTGCGGATTGAAAAAATATTAGGATCATTCGTATTAAAGCAGCTTTACCTTTTATAAAAAAAATTGTAGGGGGTTTGTAGGGGTTAACCCTCCTCGCCTCCTCGTTACGTCACAATAATCGATTAAGATCAATGACGATGACTATACAAATAAAACACGAGTGTAAATAGCATTATGCATCTATTCGTACATTAGAAAAGAGAATAAAAGTTTAAGCTCAGTATATAAAGTATTACATCAAATTTATTTCATACTCGAAGAGAATGCTCATGCTCAAAGTATATTCTTCTGAGCATATACTTTGTTTTATTCGTGAAAGGATGTATCAATAGACAATGAAATGGCCCATGTTTCGTGACGATTAAACAATTATTAAATTTGAGTAAAAATAAAATTATTTTTTATTTGCAAGCCCCTCTCTCAGCAAATATCTGGCTATACCACTGATCCAAACAGGCAAATGCCTCTAGTTTAATTTACGCAGCACAAAATGGTTCTACGTAATTTTTGTAAAACATGTTACATATTTGAATAATTAAAACATTATAAGGTATATATATGTACAAGGTTAGAACTGACAATGGTTCTAATATGTTTTACTCAAAGCTGGTTTTACCTTAAGATAAAATCGTATACCTCTTAGTTTATCTAAAAAACTTGCAGCTGAGTTAAGGATATATGAGCGTTCAAGACGTTACAAGACGCAACCGGATCAAAATCGAATGCATCAAAATAAATGCGTGTGAAGTTAGACCTAAATTAGAACTAAATAAAAAAATTAAAAATAATTTTTATTTAGTACAGACTTCACACGCCATATGTATTTTGTGAAGTTTAGTATAAATATTTGTGAATCAATATTAATCAGATAGTAGTGTATTATAAAAGACAGTCATCATATAAGCAAATCACTCATCTCACTATGATTTGTGATAAATCTTGAAAATCTTAAGATACGCGATTGAAATGTAAATTAATAAAATGTAAATTTATTGAAACCGCAATTTGACCATGTTAAAGCTATAAGCTTTTCAAACGGTTCGTTATGATTGTAGTGTTAGTTCGGGCCTATCGAAAAATCATACTGAGACCGCAATTTGACCATATGAAAGCCATTAACTTTTGAAACGGTTAGTCATGATTGTAGTATTACTGCAGGAATATCGAAAAATCATAGTTAGATTTGTGATAAATATTGAAAATCTTAAGATACGCAATTTCTTAAAAAAATCCTAAAATGTAAATTTACTAGAACCGAAATTTGACCATGTTAAACCTATAAGCTTTTCAAACGGTTCGTCATGATTGTAGTGTTAGTTCGGGCCTATCGAAAAATCATACTGAGCCCGCAATTTGACCATATGAAAGCCATTAACTTTTGAAACGGTTAGTCATGATTGTAGTATTACTGCAGGAATATCGAAAAATCATAGTTAGATTTGTGATAAATATTGAAAATCTTAAGATACGCAATTTCTTAAAAAAATCCTAAAATGTAAATTTACTGGAACCGAAATTTGACCATGTGTAACCCATTAGGTACAAAATCATAAGACAGTGCGTCTTAAGAAAATACTAAAATGTAAATTTACTGAAACCTCAATTTGACCATGTGAAAGCCATTAGCTTTTCAAACGGCCCGGCATGATTGTAGTGTTACTTCAGGCCTATCGAAAAATCTTAGTGAAATTGGTGATAATTATTGAAAATCTTAAGATACGCAATTTCTTAAGAAACTCCTAAAATGTAAATTTACTGAAACCGCAATTTGACCATGAGAAAGCCATTAGCTTTAGCTTTTTAAACGGTTTGGAATGATTGGATTTATAGTTTTAAAGCATTAGTTTATATATGATTGTGACCTCACAACTATTTGGTATCCAATTTTTACATACTTTAATAAACACAATAAATAGTTATGTAAACAACATAACTATTTATAAATCCTCAATCTCACATGAATATTTAAATTGAAAATCAATATTTTTAATTTTCAATAATAGTTGAATCATTGCCGTGTTTTATGTTGCAACACTACTGGATTTAAATTTATTGAATTTTTAGCATATTCCTAAATACTATGAATACTTCAATATATTATCGAGAAAATATTAAATATTTTAATTTCGAGAAGGTAAAATCCCGATAATTTTGGATTCCCTATATATACGTACATACATATATGTTTAATTAAATTTAATTTTAATGGGAAATTTCTATAGTTCAATGCAGTCATATAGTAATCTGATTACGATCGATGATTAAGCCAATTTTATTATATTCAGAATTTTAGAACTGTGGAAAATTCCATAATCAACTTATCCGTTTTTCAGTTGATTTGAATGTAATTACTGATGGAAAAGTTTTGGTATACATATTATAATTGAGAACTCAATGGCGTAAGCAACATTCCATTTTGGAGGGGTTACAAAATAAAACGTAATTTGTAATCACTTTCCATTTTTTATAAGACTAACTTTATAGTAACTATTTTGTTGAATTAAATCGTAAGTACCTTAGCTAAACATCTTGCCAGTTTCATGTAGACAAGAAAGATTCCAGAATAAGGCCAAATGCAGTTTTTTGAAAAGTAAACTTTCGACTTGTAAGAACTTGTATATGCATGATCGTTAAATTCAGCAAAACCAAATAATTTGACAGTCTGAAAACCAATTTCAATGTAAATTTACAAATCCAGAATTTTCGCTAGAAAATCTACAATTTTTTTAAATAATTAAATTTTCTTAGTCCTTGGTTAAAACATAAATGCAAAATTCTACAAGTGAGAAATTTTCGTCTCCTTTGGACAAATGCGAAGTTCACAAAGAACTTACATTCCATGTATATAAAATTTAATTTAGGTCAATCGTTTGAATATCGAAACGTGTCACAAATCATTAGAATGCTACTAGAACTCATCTGAAATATAGTAACGCTAAAACTCCACAAAATTTGATCTCGACTATTGATTAATGCTGAAACTAAAAAAGAACTAGTTTAGGATAATTGACCAGGCTTGAAATTATTACTTTTAACTTCAGTTCAGAAAAATGATTGAAGCTTTTGGGTGGAATATTTTGTTAACTACCTCATGTCTTGGAACATGATCAGTTTTGAATGAAATTTGTAATAATTGTCTATCCATCAAAAATAAGTACACATATAGGCACTCATCTTGTTCATATAATATATATACATATATGTTTTAATTTCAACTCACCTGAAATAAAATTTATAGATAATACAAGAAATGTGTTTTAAAAATGTTCAAAAATATACGTACCTAAGGTACAGTACAAGACAAATTTTAAATTCAAAGCATTAACCTTCAAATTCCATATCGTGTCCACCTTTAGATTTTATATAAGTTTCCATTCATTTTGGCATACAATATACTAAGTTTCTTGTAACAGATCGCTTTTACTCCAATCCTCTAGTAGAATCTATTGTTGATGTCTTAATTTATTCCATAAATATTCATTAATGTCCGGAGAATTTGGTGCTGCTTCTAATTAAATTTTAACGAAACACGCAACAGCAACTGTACTTCAGTGGTAAGTTTGGAGGGATCATTTGCCGCAAAACAAAATCGTTGTCTATAACGTGTAAAAATTATTTTGCAAAATGAATCAAACAGGTCAATTGTGTTTGCCACAAAAAGTAGATTTTCAATACCACCAGCTGACAATACAGCATCAAATTTATATGCTGCCATCAGCACAACATATTTCACAAATAAGATTTTCAGTTTCAAATTTGCGTATTCGATCTTTTTCACATACTCGAACAATTGATCAATTAGTATACATATATATATACGAGTTTTGGAAAATTTATTCTAAGGAGCCGATTTTTCGGACTTAACCATTCACACTTAACTACACAATACTTATTCTCACTTCAAGACACATTTCAATTGTTTTAACAACATAAAAATAATAATCTTGCGTAACCACACTTTTTAAGGACACCGGTAAAACTAAAAGCGATAAAACAATTGGTTATTTTTGATCAAAAATTATGGCCACCTGGATTACATTTAAAATATTTAACATTTGTAGTTTGTCCCAGGCGAAGCAAATTGAATAAAGTTTACTAAATTGTTATTTGACAAAAGTGAAGCAAACTACCTATAGTAGCACTGTAAACGGACTAACGATTGTGACCCTAGGTAGCATGTTTCCGACTTTAGCTATTAGTGGTATGAGGAGGTTCTTTTCTGGTTCACGCGAGTGCTAAAATGTCTGCATTGCATATGTTGAGGAACCACAATTTTCCGTAATAAATTTGGGTAGGCCCAAATGTTGCTGAAAATTTAACACAAGCATTGCTCTGAATAAAATTTCTTACTTATAGACTACTTGACAATGCATCATAGAATATAAGAAGATCAAGAAGTAAGCAGAAAACCCCGTCGAGTTATGTCTAGTATCCCTCAACGCACGTTAATTTCATGAAGATGGAAATTTCATGTATGGCGGAAATAATAGTACGGTTTACCCTTTCTGACATCTTAGATTGTAGTGCGAATATATTGGACTAAAAGGAGTTAAAAAGGATTATGTACTAAATACCCTATTCTATAGAAAATACCGCAAAATACTTTATGATACACTATGACAAAATACTAGTGTTTTCGAAAATTGTATTATCATTAATTGTATTATGTATACAGTTTGCCATTTGCAGACGAAAATTAGACTTTCGGGTTTCATTTAATTCTGTGTACGTTATCAGCAATTTTAAAAACGATAGAATCAAGATCAACGTGCGTAACGGAATCGCATTTGTAAAATTATCTGAGAACTAACGTGGTTTGAATAAAGTTTAGCTATGTCAACTCTGGAAAGGTAATCTGGTACATCACTGTGAGTATCTTAATGGTATTCTATATATGTATTAAAATGATTGAATCCTTGAAGTTGCACCCTCCATCTCGCTAAATAACCTGATATATCGTGTTGATTCGAGTTTATATACAAATAATTTAATGTTCGCCTAAGGCTGCGGACCAATTGTCGGGTAAATCAATTACTTAGGTAAAAGTCGATTTTTAGTATTTTTGTTTTATTGAAATACGTGCTTTTCTTTATTTTCAGCTTACTTAATCCGTAGATCAATAAAAAATTAACAATCCAAACGATAAAAATTTACTTTTGTGTACTCGATTTACAATACTTTTTGATAGGGTAAATGAATTTACCGAAAATTAAAGTAAAAGTCGGCTTTTATCCGTGAATTGGTCCGCAGCCTAAATGTCATTTATGTTGGATACTCACTAATACATATACATTTTACGTTTTTTTTTTGGTTTAATTCTAATTTAGGATAAACTTCACAATCGTCAAAATAATCACGTTTGATGTATAATCTCACTATTTTTGCCAAAAATTAGCTTGGTTCACTATCAATCGAATGCCAAACATAAGTATCGTACATAATAAATTAAACAGTGAGTATAAATCTCTCTCTTTTGGGCATGGATGTGTACGTCAGTTCATGTAATTAAAATTAATTATATCATACTTGAAGCCAACCATTTCGTATTCTAGTCTTAATTAAGAATAAAGTACATAATCGACTTAAGTACAATAAATATATTTATTAATTTATATACACATTCTACACGATGTACATAAGATGAACTTAAAAATAATTTTTCTAATTGTTTTGTTAATTTTCATTGTCATTTTTATGTTGGCATGTCTAGACTACACTACAAAGTACAATGAAAATCGACGGTAATCGTAGTAATAGCATATGATTACAATTTATGTGTACGAATAACAAAAGTATACTAGAAGATAATATTTTTGTAAATTTCAACGTACTAACAATTTATATTTTCATTATACAATTTGCTAGTAATTTTCTATGCTTGCGATCGAATTTTTATTTATAAACCAATGTTATGACATTTTTTTTTTTTAATTTATGTCCACTGAATAAATCTCCGCGAGGTTTAACAAACAAACAAAACGAAAATTGTCTACAATGTTGAATACAGCAAATATAAAATAAGACAACAGCAAAATAATAAAAATTATCTTACGTATACAATACAATAATTGTAATAATTTTTTTGCTTGAATAGTATATTGTCCCAGGTGGTCTGATTAATTATAATACTCACTTATCGTTAACGAAAAAATACTGTAAAACTAAGCTGTGAATGAATTTATCTACGCATAATTCAAAAATCTGGCCATTGCGCGATAATGAAAGACACAAAATAACAAAAATATAAAAAATTACACAAAAGAAATATAAATTTGTAGACACGTTAGCATACATTTTTCGCGGTTGATTATATTAATTTAACATGCGACAGTACAGTCATTGATTGGAAACGAATAAAAAGTAAATTTTATAAAAAACTACTGAGAAAACACAAAAATCTTATATACAGAATCGAAAGTGAAATGTAAAATCTGATATTGGACTCTAAATAAACTTGAAATTAATTTAAATAGAATTGTGTACCTGTGTTTAATTACAAATTAAATTTAATTTGGGCTTCAAAGATACAACAATGATTCGAACTGAACATTTATATTAGAAATTTTAAGTCAAATTGCTAAGCCATAAACTATAATTTTAATTTTAAATTAAATTCGAAATAAAACTGGAAGTCTAATAAAGCAAAATTGAATTGGGTCCTAAGTACAATAAGCACAATTTGTTTAAAGTTAATTACTAATTTAATTTTTAAGTGAATTTGTGGTGACATGAATCTTCAGCGCCCAAATTATTTGCCGTCGACGGAAAATTCGTCGACAATTCCCAGAACTAACTTAAGCACCAAACTAAGACAGTCCAGTACAACACGGCATTGTTCATCACATTATTACTGAGGGACATCTTGCATGTTACTGAGGGACATCTTCCTATTTCCCGTCCGAGAAGACTTTGTTCAATAAAACACAAGATCACTAAAAAACTATTTAGCCATATGGTAAGATTTGGACTCTGCCGCCAGTTATCGTCTTCGGCAGCGTCGCCACTACATAGTACTAAAGCGAGATAGTTTATAACGACTGGTGACCTTGCGGAGATTACCGATGACTCAACGCAACCACAGTGCCAGATCGGTATCCTTTACCGCATATCCATAATTTTACAATAAATCTTAACGGTTGCACCATATTTTCAAAAATTGATCACATTCAAGCTTACCACACATACTTATCGTTCCTGAAGACATACATAAAACCGCAGTAACGGCACCATTCAGACTTTTTGAGTTCATTCGCATGCCTTTTGACCTAAGAAACGCAGCGCATACCTTTCAGCGTATTATGAACAAAGTAACTGATGACCTGGACTTTATGTTTGTGTATGTCGACAATATATTGGTGGCAAGCCGAAGCGAAATCGAGCATTTCGATCATCTTCAAATTCTTTTTCAGCGACTAAATAAGTCGCTTAAGAGTAAAAGCATCAAAGTGTGAGTTTGGTGCAACCAAGTTGACATTTCTTAGTCATGAGATCACCAAAGTTGGCATTAAGCCATCTGAAGCTAGAATCGTGGCTATCCGTGAGTTCGCTCCCCAACATCTATTTGGCCTGCATTCTACTCATCCGTTTTTGATCGGATCAAAGAAGCACTAGTTACCGCCACCCTTTTAGTTCATCCATTATAGAGAACGCAAAATTAGCAATAACTACTGACAGTTCTAGTATCGAAAGTCGCCCTTTAACAATTTTCACGAATCACAAATCGCTAACGCATGTACTGCATTCCGAAAAGCCGAGGGACTTTTTACAAGCTCGTCAGTTGGCATAGGTTTCTCGCTTCACGAGTGATGTTCAGCACATAAAAGGTGCGAGTAACGTCGTGGCAGATACACTATCGCGCCCAGATATACCCAAAATATCATACGGCCATTGACTTGAAAAATTTGGTTAAACTATACAAGAGTCCAGAACTCAAGAATTTTATTGAAAACAACAAAAATCGTCAAGATTCCACCTATCAATTAAAATTTATTCCATCAGATCTGTCGCAAGAAAATATTTAGTTCGAAACTTCAACAGGTAAGAATAGGCCATACATTCCAAGTGAAATGCGCCGCACGGTCTTTGAAAAATTACACGGGTTGCCTCATCCAGGCATTAGAGCAACACGAAAGTTAGTAACGAAAGTCTACGAATATGGTCGATTCAATCTACCTTCCGGTCGATTCGAAAAGATTCATATGGATCTCGTTGGACCATTGCCCGCATCACACGGCTACTCCTATATTCTTACGATAATCAATAGGTATACACGACGGCCCGAAGGTATTCCCTTGTCAGACATGAAGGCTACTACAATAGTGCATGCGTTTATAGACCACTATGTCTCAAGATATGGTGTTCAATTAGAGATAACGACCGACCAAGGTGGCCAATTTGAGAACAATTTGGTTTCCGGACTGAGTAAACTACTGGGATCTCACATAATACGGACCACTAGTTATCATCCGAGTTCAAACGATATGGTAGAACGATTCCACCTAACCTTGAAATCTTCACTATACGCGTCACAAAACACCCTGAAATGGAGTAAACAAGTCCCACTCATTCTCCTTGGGATTCGTATACAGCCATCAAATCGGACCTAGAATGCACGCCAGCGGAATTAGTATACGGTCAAACACTAAAAGTCCCTGGAGAACTTCTTTTGCATTCGCAGATTCAGACACCCGTAGATTCAACATCAATGGTCCAACAACTAAAAAGTGCGATGCGAAATTTAATACCGCAAGATACTCGCAGCTGCTCGCAAAACAACATTTACGTTCCTAAAGACCTCTCTGATTGCAATTTCGTATTCCTCCGTGTGGACAATGTTAAAATTGGTTTAACATGTCCATATGAGGGTCCTTACAAGGTGATCAAACGGCTGCCCAAGTATTTTATAATAGATGTAAATGGTAAGAACACATCACTCTCCCTCGACCGAATAAAACCGGCATATTTTACAAATGACATAGAAAATCAATTGGACAAATCAAAAGCACGTAATCGTTTGGATTTATTTTGTCGGAATCTGCAGAATAGTAAATTTTGTAATATTTCTCTTGATTTCTCACAATCGCATAAATCACATTTGTTGGGAAAACCGCATGTATATCGTCCACCGTCATTTACGCAAAAGTGCCCTTGGAATTGCCCATCGCGTCATGTACACAAAAGAGCCTTTCGAAATGCGATTAAACAGCGCTTCATGTAGCGTTTCTTCCATATTTTCATGTAGATAGGATATTATGCACTCATTCACTGTAGGTAACCACAATGTGAGCAATCCTGTGCAGACCTCCTGGGTTCTGAATATAATTTCCATTAAACTGCGACACGATGAGTGATTTTCTAATATCAATATTTAACATATTAGAGATGTGATAGCCGCATAGAAAATACTATCATGAAGTTTTAAACATGAGCACTGAGGAACACCACAAATTTTCAATCTACACGTATTTCCAAAACTAATTCCTTTAAATAAATTATTTTGTGGTTTATTTAAAATAGTCACTTTCCATTCCGTCAGGCATTACTTCGGTTCGCCATACTAATCGAATAAGGCCGAAAAGGCAGTTCCACACAGTATTCCCAAGACAGTTCCCAAAGTTTCCCAGGATTAATATAATCAGTGTGGTAAAAGATAAGCGAAAAACATAAATTTACAAAATCCAATTGTGGTAAAAGATACAGATCTCCATAACTTACGAAGCATACCAAAGATCTCTACACGAATATTGGTAATATGATCACCCGAAGTAACAGTTCTGTTCATAATTAAACCAAGATTTTTGCCCATATTATAATGAGAGACCATCTTATTGTTTAGTAAGAAAGTAGGAAACTTGTTCACATTAATTATATTTTTATAAAGGACTATAGCTTGTGATTTATCTTTGTCATCTGCATGTAGATGGAATTACCTGAAGCTTGCTCAACAAAAAATACCGTATACGTATAACAAATGCAACATGAACTCTCATATATCCTGTATTTGTTAATAATTACACTGTTAAATGTAAATTAAAAGAAGAATACTATACGATATTATAGTTAGTTGGATTAGTTGGATTCATAAACTATTTTTATGTCATAAATTAAATAAATCTACTTAATGCAGATGAACCAAAAACGTATAGAATCGAGATGGATTGAAATCAATATAATTAATATTCATCCCAACCGTTTGGGAATGGCTCATGGCTTGTTAGATTAAGTAGCCAAAAGACTATCATTTCCACATAGCTGCAGCTTACAAAATACTCTACAAAGTATGCCGGGTGTTTCTTTTAAACTGAGACGATCAAATATCTCGAAAAATAGCCACTCTACGGAAAAAATGTCCATACTCAAAATTTAATCATACCGCGGGGGAAATACATTAGTGCAAAAAAATAGTCCCCCACCCCCGCTTTGTAGGTGGGGCGGGGGTAACTTTTAAACTAAGATAGGAAGCCATATTTTTTATTGCAGATACGGATTCTACGACTAAAAGTACGTATGATTTGAATGAAATATTTTGTTCGGTTCATGATAGATGGCGTTGTAAACGACGAAATTCAATTTTTTTCAATTTCTCCTTCTTAGAACACACGCATTCGATTCTGCAATACGTTTGAAATAAAAAACATCACGTTTTCATTGGAAATACTCGAAATTCGTCATCAAAACAATTTATTCAGTTTTGTAAATCTAAAATAAGTGTTCAAAATGATGGCCTGCGATTGTACACAACTGAGAAGTGTGTCTGGTTGAATTTCAGCACACGCATTTCTGATTCGCTCAATCATGTTCTCACGTGTTGTTGGTTTTTGTGTGTAAACTTTGTTTTTGAGGTAGCCCCACAAAAAAAAATCTGGCGCAGTAAGATCTGGTGATCTGGCGGGCCAATTTATCGGACCAGCTCTTCCGATCCAGCGACCATTGAAATCACGATCAAGTATTTCACGTGCCATCAACGAAAAATGTGCAGAACAACCACCATGTTGAAACCACATGTTCCGTCTCACTTCTAAGCTCAAATTTTCAAGTAATATTGGCAGTTCATTTTCCAAAATGTTTCGGTACATTTGACTATTCAAGTTGCCTTCAATAATGTGGGGGCATATGAGTTTGTTGCCAATTATTCCACACCACACGTTGACAGTACAAGGACGCTGATGTTCAACTTGACGAAGCCAGTGCGGATTTGTAACACTCCAATAATGCATGTTGTGTTGATTAACCGTTCCATGGTTTGTAAAAGACGATTCGTCGGAGAACATTACGCAACGAGAAAAATTGGGGTTTTGTTGTATTTGTTCACGTGCCCATTGACAAAAAGTTACCCGATTTTGGAAATCAACGCCATGAAGATATTGGTGTAAAGACACATGGTATGGATGATACTTGTGCCGTTTTAAAATTCTCCAAACACCGGTGAGGGGCAATCCGGAATCGCGAACTATTTCTCGTGTACTAATATGATGATTATGAGCCACTGCTGCCAATACAGCAATTTCATTATTTTCTCCAGTGACTGTTGCTCTACGGGTCCTCTTTTTCGGTAGAACATTTCCATCAGTAATAAATTGTTTGATAGTACGGCCAAATGAAGCACGTGAACGAATCCTATCCGGAAAACGTTGAGCGTAAATAGCAACACCATTTTCAAGATTTCTGCCAGCTTCTCCATAAGCCAGAACCATTTCAATTTTCTCTGGCACACTTAAACGCTCCATTCTAAAGTATTTTGTCGTTTATTTTGCAATTACGAAAAACATGAAGATAAGAAATAACACAAACGTTAAATGTGATTTACAAAACTGAATAAATTGTTTTGATGACGAATTTCGAGTATTTCCAATGAAAACGTGATGTTTTTTATTTCAAACGTATTGCAGAATCGAATGCATGTGTTCTAAGAAGGAAAAATTGAAAAAATTGAATTTCATGGATTACAACGCATCTATGAACCGAACAAAATATTTCATTCAAATCATACGTACTTTTAGTCGTAGAATCCGTATCTGTAATAAAAAATATGGCTTCCTATCTTAGTTTAAAAGTTACCCCTACCCCACCTACAAAGCGGGCGTGGGGACTATTTGTTTTGCACTAATGTATTTCCCTCGCGGTATGATAAAATTTTGATTATGGACATTTTTTCCGTAGAGTGGCTATTTTTCGAGATATTTGATCGTCTCAGTTTAAAAGAAACACCCGGTATATTAGATATGATATATTAGATTAATTAATTTTACCAAATATTGTGTTCTTATTTTACATATTTAAATGCTTGAGTCTGTTGAGTTTCGAACCCGGTACCTCCCGATCCAAACGTCGCAGCTTTAACCACTGCGCTATTAGCTCGGTAAAACTGTTATCCACTGTTACTGATGAAGTTAATTTAAATGATTTTTTGAGCTCTTGCACAAAATTGATGCGATCTTTCAAATCATTTTTTTTGGTAATATTTTGTTCCGGTAATTTCACTCAAAATTCTTATAAGAAATTTTGTTGACATACTTATTTTTGGTATTTGGTAAAATCATCTAATCCGGTATGGAATTTAGAATATTTAATAAAAAATGGTAAGGTACTTATGTACAAAGAAAACAATAAAGGCCAAAGCCAGCACACCTTGAGGCACACGTACAACAATATTGGCGAAATTTGAGAATTTTTCATCAACAAATACAGTTTGTCTGCGCCCAGTTACACAAGAACGAACGAATACAATAGCACTCTGGAGAAAAGTTAAAAGCATAGCTTAATCTTTCAAGTATATATATTGTGGACAATTGAATCGAGGGCCTTGCGAACAAGCAACATAAGAACAGCTAAATGTTTAGACTAAAAGTAGCGTCTAATATTTTTGCAAATGCAAATTAAAGTAGTTGTGGTACTGTGAAATGGACCCTGTTAGAGTTCGCTGATAGTTTCCAGCCGAAAAAAATCATTTTTCAAAATCTTATGTAAATAATTGAAAATTTATAAAAATTCAGCAACTAGAGTATTATGTCTGGAGATCGATTGATTTGAAGTGTTTTTCCAATAGCTATGAATTTCCCAGGATACCCACACGAAACTTGGACTAACATAATTTTCTAATCATAGCTATTGAAAAAACGCTTCAAATCAAGCCATCTCCAGACATAACATTTCAGAGGCTGAATTTTTAAAAACTTTCAATTATTTACATATGATTTTGAAAATTTTTTAATTTCCCAAGAACCCCACAAAGAACTTTTCCTTATAGTATTTTTATAAACGGTTTTGCAATTGTATAAAAACCCAATTTATTAAAATTAAATTTTATTTTTTATCTAATAAATAAAAATCTTCTTTATCGACATGTATCGGCTGGAAACCATCTGTCATATTAATATTATAATCTGCATTACCAATTTTTACAACTTTCGGCTGGAAATTATCGGCTAAGTTTAACAGTATGTGAAATGGTCTGAATCCCAATTACACTTAATACACTCCAAATACTGAAAGCAAGGAATTATAGAGAAAGGTAGAAAATTACGAGGAGTTAATAAGAAAACAAAATTTGCGTGTATTTACCGTTACACTATGGATATAGTGTAACGGTAAATACACGCAAGTAAAATCTTAAGAAATTTTATATTAACTCCATTTAATCCCAGAGCATTAATTTTATTAATGCTTTCATTAATTCAAAGACATCAATATTGCGAATGGTAGGTACACCTGTGACTATTATTACTATGATGATGGTTAAAAGCCACATCTACAAAACTGCGCCAATGTAAATTGCATAGCATCAGCTGGAATTCCAGATATAACTAAATCATGAGAACTTCTCCGAATTTCTAGCTCTTCTAAAAAGCCATGCATTGTATTTTTATAATTTTTGGTGGTCTCAAATCATTTCTCAGCTTAAGTTGTTCTGCGGTGTGACGGAAATATTCATAATATGTGTGAATCATATATCTGAGTGACATGTTATGTTTCACAATCAAAGAAACGTGTCACAAAAATGCACAATTTTAATTCGAAATTGTTCTAGAAATGTTCTAGCGTAGAAAGAACGAAATATACAAATTCAAATTACAGCGAAGGATCTAATACAGCAATGTAAGTGATTTTTATTGATTTCGTAATGGATTAACTTCTTGGTGGGGATTTATATCACTGCTCAGTTTTGATATCGATATCTCCGTTTCATAGTTTTGAACTGCGGATTCAATTTCTTTAAATAATAAACGTACGAATTATTAAGGGTGGCACTTTATAAATACATTCCAATTTCTAGAATTTAAGACTATAACTCTATGAAATATTAAAACTGAAATAATACTACCAATTAAAATATTAATGCATTTGAATATAGTTACGATTTACAGGGAATAATCCGTTGGCGATGGTTACATACCAAATTTCCACATATCTGAAATGAAAAGAACACAAATACAATATTATTGATTATTAAATATACAAATATGTATTCTAAAATTTATTTAAACATATTATACGCAATTAACTACATATATATAATATAAATCAATATAATGTTAAATTATTAACTTCGTTATGTAGTGAATATTTTAAAGTTCAAAATCTACATACACCTAGAAATTCGTGTGAAAAAAGCTAATTTTTTCCATCATACAGTTCATAAATTTTGAAAATGCATTCATGTACACATAATCAAATTTGTTCTCACATCATAATATGCGCGTGGTTTACAAATAAAGGATGTTTTCACTCAATCGTGAATTTTTAGCGTACCACACAAATAAATAAACCGTCGAAATAGGATTTTAAGCGATTATATACTGAAATTTGACAATTCGTCCAAAAAAAAAAAGCAGTAATGATTCAGACCAAAATATAAATATCACACCAAATTAGGAACGGTAACTAGTAACACCAACGCCTACAACAACTGGTGGCTCTACTTTCAGAGATCGGGCCTAATCGACGTTTAGTAAAGCCTCAGCTTCCCGACATTTGTTAGGCGTTTAGATTTTAGCAGTGGCCTAAGAGAACACAAAGAGAGACTGCTTGCTACCAGCCGATAAGTGAGCCCAAATATCTCTACCGCACACTGGATGGTGCACAGGGTAGGATTAAGTCAATAGTCCGCTGGATATCCGTAGTGGTACTGCTATATGACTTACGGAGTCTACACCCCTATTTATCATGGGTCTCTCCGGAGCTATAGTAACGAGCACTCCAAAGCTGACAACTCTACAAACGGATCAAGTACTGTTTTTCCACTCTGTTGCTATTCAATCCAATCACGCGTATGTCATCTACATATGTCAGCATCTGATTGGACCGCTGATATAGGATGTTGCGCTGAGATTTTCCAGTTTTAAAGAAATGTACTCCAATATGAAATTAAAGAGTGTCGTCTACATCACTGTCATTCTATACAATAGTCTCTATTTTAATTGCATTCCTAGGTATTCCAGAGCAAACAATAGACTGCCTCCCTTAATCGAGTCATAGTCCTGCCTGAAACCCGGGAACACTTAATGAACGGGTCTCATAATATTTAGCTAGAATTAGCCTCAGCGAAAAGACTTGATCAACGACTGATCGATTCGGACGGAATCATCCATAATAGTCACAAACCAAGCCAGAGCCGGATCATCGTATCTCCCAGAGCCCGCTTTACTGTAACGGCCCGGATATCAAATTAATTTTAACGTTATCATAACGATGTCTAACGTGGCATGACAAGTTAAAACTAAAATTTACATTTATAAATTTCGAAAATTTCACACATTGAAAATTCTAAATTTTAAATTACGATTAGAAGCAAAATGGAGATTACCTATATTGAAATCAAATTTTATATTGTTTACTTTTAGTTTTTACTTTTGAAAAATTCCTTTAATAAGTTTTAGTTGATTTTGTGATTTCAACAATTATTTTAGAGGGAGCCATTTTTATCTAGGTTGCTATATATTAAACCAAACAAAATCCCTTGTGACAGGAGTCTTAGGGGTGAAATTAAATATATTATTCCACTGATGTTCATTATGATTAACAATGAGTCTACAAGCAGTCAATATATGCGGGATTCGAGCTGTATACCACGCCGCTAATTGGAAAGATGCTAAATGAGCCATGGTTTCAAAACATATTTGAATTTCTTTTTCTAGAGGATTACAATACGCAACAGTTTCATTTTGAATAAAATTCAAAAATACATTGGTAAACTACTTGTCTTAATTGCAGAACTTCGAATACAACAATACTCGTATAACACTAATTCTGATTATTAAATTGAATTGTAAGCTTTCAGAAGAACTTACAAACCTGCAGTTTTAATTCAATTTGTCATACAACTACAGTATGAAATATCGGAGATGCGTTGACAATCCACGATACTTATTTTATAGAAAACTTCCTTAATTTGAAAATTTTACCGAATTTCGAAAAACATAAAATTAAATACAGAATTTTTATAATTGGCTTTTGAATATAATGATAACTTTAATTTTATTGATTCAATCAATCCGTCCGTATATTTATGATTCAGCCGCGATTGATGTCTTGGCGATTTGTAGATCACAAGATAAAAAAAAAATCGGTAGTTTTGTAATAAAATTTCCAAATTCTGAAATTTCGAAAATCAAAATACGCAATCACATTTAACGTGTACAATTAAACAAATTTCATGTTTACGAATCTGAATATTAAAATTAAAATTTGAATTGTTAAATGTTTAAAATTTCATTATTAAACCCTCATGAAAATCTCCAATTTAATATGATCATTAAATAAAATAAATAAAGAATGTTAACAAGATTGCGAGTATTTTTCAAACTTTAAATTTTCAATCGAAAACAAAATGATTTATTCGGCATACTCGAACTATACCGAAATATACCGAGCAAATAGCACAGTGTTTAAAGGTGTGACGATTGGATCGAGAGTTACTGGGTTAGAATTTCAATACAAGCAGACTACAAAAAGGGCTCGAACTAAATCGGACCTGAATTTCAAGCAAACCGCAAGAGACTTCGATATTTTGGCTGAACAAGGTAGTTCATAATTCTATTTTGTAACAGTTTGTTTTAAAAAATGTGGTTTTGAACGGTTTTCCAATATATTTCAAATATATGTTAAAATATTTTTGTCGGTAAAATTGTTTACTTTAATTTTTAATACTTTATACTTTGCAAAACCTGATTAATTTACATTTATCAAGTAATCCGTTTAATGATAGAAATCAAGATGTCGTTTCAGTAGGTGTATTTTGTAAAGGTTGTTACAACAACAATTGCACTCATTAACTTCTGACATGAGTTAAATAACTCCAAAATAGTTTTTGAGTTATTTAACTCTATTCCGATTTTAATTACGATATGTGACAACAGATGTACATTTTCAATTTTTTTCTTCAATTTTACTTTCGAAGGTTCTCATTTTGGTAATTAAATGACATTTCGTAAGCGCCAATTTCTAGTATTTTCCATTTTATTATGACAAATAATTTTTTCAATTAACAATCGCTAAATATTTATTTCAATTGGTTTTTAAAACTAATGAAAAAACTTAACTCAAAAAAAAGTTATTTTGTTGAGAAAAATTAAGTCCAAACAGATTAGAGTTAAATTATTCTCAACAAAATACACCTAGTGTCAAAAAAAAAAAATAAAACAAATTCATTTCCGGTCAGCTCGAAAATTTAAAATACTTTAACTCACAAACACGGCCATTTTTCGATCTGATTTTTTTTTTTATAATTTTAAGATAAAATGGCGCGCAGTAGCTTAAGCAAGTTCATTACTGCTTACATACGATCCAATTAATTTTTTTTTATTAATTTAAATTTATTGTTTGTTGTTTATTTTTAATTCACAAATTTAGTTTGAATTTTGTTTGATTTTTACAGTTTATAAAACTTGGTATTTCAGGACTCTACATCCGTGACATTACGACGTCATTTCCGTTTGATTTTTCGTTGTATTTTTACAAGTGAATTTTTTGTTCCAACTGCAAATCTGAAACCAACATTCAAAACATCAGAAGTTAACATCTTAAACTTTTAGAGATATTTTTATAATATAGGAATTTTAGTTGGTAGTGCAAGTAGTTCCAATTAGTTCCTACACAGCATTCCTATAATCTGGTTCTACTCATCAAATTTGAGCTTTTTAAAAAGAATATATCAAAATATGATTTCTCAATTGTTTTAAATATGACGCGCTCTGAAATTATTTTAAAATAAACTTTAAATTCCAAATCAATAGGAATGAATGAATATTTTAGAATTTTACAGATGTTCTAGATACTTGAAATTTTGTCGTAATTTTAATTTCATGTCGCCCCATGTTAAAGTTATAACTGATTTATAAAAAAGGTTTCCGCGAGGAATTCCGAATTATCGTTGTTTTACTTGGTATGATCTAAAAAACTAGAATTCATCTATTAAAATTACAGCTTTATTTTGAACTAAAACGCAAATCCTTGTAAGAATACAACAATTATTTATGATTATAACTAATTATTTTATCAAAAAAGCAATAAAAAATATTCTGGTATGTTCCTAAGAATTATAATTATTTTGTAAACATTCAAATAATAACATTGATAACAATAACACACATTTTATTCAAACGAAATGAACTTGATGGGTGTGTCACAAAATAATAATTTATAATTGGACAATTTTTGATTATATTGTAAAAATTTTGTTCACATTTTTAAATACATAATTATGTTATCAAAAATCTCAGAAATTTAAGGTTAGCAGTGTTATCTATTTTAAATTATTTCAAAAAACAAATAAACAAGCATTTCTTTCGTTTTATTGACTTCTTTCAGAATAATATTCTATTTTTCAAGAATTGCTTACGTCATATGTATCATAGATATCGTAAGACTAATTGTTAATAATATGACAAAAGCAGTATATAGCATTTATATGTTTACAAGAATACACACAGATGAAATGGTGGAAAACAAGAATGAACGTTATCAACAGAATACAATAAATAAAAGTAGCATGTTTTCGCTTGCTTTTATTTGCGCGCATGATGATAAAAATGTCAAATTTTATCGCGGTTTTTTTATTTCGTTATGTTTTATCATATGTATGCGAGTTATTGTTAATTTCTGGTTATTGACAATACATTAAATTATTTCTGTAGTTTTGTTATCAGCGTGTATAATTGGTGATTAGAATCGGAAAAATGTGTCGATAATTTTGAATGCACTATACAGTTGACTCGGATTTGGATGTTATGTAAAGATAGGGTTTTGGTGTTCCAATAGGTATTCATTGCGGAAATGCATTTCGATGCAACACATTTCTCCATTTCGATCGATGTGGACTAAAATGTAATGAACGCTCAGATAATTACATTTTAGATTTTTTATTTAATTCCACATTCTGTTTTCGGAATAATCATTCAGATTTTTAAAATGTATTGAACATGTTTTTTTAAAATTTGTTGTAAACTCCTCTACTTAATCTGAATTCTTTTAAATTTTTTAGAAAGTTTTGAAACCAAATATTGGTGTTTCTTAAATTCTTTTCTTTGGAATTCTATATATGGACGTTTAAAGCACGTTCCCCTCACAAACAGATATATTTAGAAACATGGACATATCCTTCCAAATTTCCCGCAGCCAAATTGATCAGTGTTAATTACAAAAGGGCGAGCCCGGGTGTACCAGGATGTGAGAACTTATCGGTCAGAAACCAAATAGGCAGCGATCATTATTTGGTCGCTGCAAAGCTACGATGGAAGTATCCGTACAGGTCCGGGCACACAGCGAACCGTATGAAACGTGTCTACTGTGAAGGTCTGATAAGTGAAGATCAAAAGAAACGATATCAGGATCCTGTCAGCGACAGCATTGAGGATTCTAATTAGCAGTGTGACTGTGTAAACTCTGTGTGGAGATACTGAAAACTTCGGTTGTCAGTGCTTCGCAACAGACTTTAAGTATTAAGTATAGTGAAAGTCACACCCAAGAATTGGTTTGATGGCGAGTTTCGTCATGCAGTCGAGCAACAAAGTAAAACCCATGGTAAAGTGCAATAACGTCTCACAATCGCGAGGAAAAACAAGGCTGCTCTTACTAGGAGGACAGCTAAGCAGATTTGTAGACGGAAAACGGGAGAATGGTGGAAGACCGAGGTTCTGAAAGTACAACAACTCAGTGAGCGCAGTTCGCGTGATTTTTTAAAAATAATTACCATACTTTCAGGCCCGCGTCAACTGCCATTCCGGACTGGGATGAAAACCTCTGTGTCAAAATCCACGCAGTACTCGACGCATGGAGTGGACACTTTACCGACCTGCTTCGTGTTCATCATGCGTTACAGACTGCAGTTGGGTCACCTCAAATACAGACTGCAGAGATTTGCATTGAGGATCGATCCGATGAGGAATGCACTAGAGCCATGCAGAGGCTCTACAACGAAAGCGGTCATCTGGGGTGGGCTGCATCAAATCGGAGCTCTTGATATTCAGAGGGGATACATTTCGACCTTATTCGACTAGTATGGCGAACCGAAGTAATGCCTCACAAATGGAAAGTGGCCGCGATGTGCCCCATCTTCAAGAAGGGAGACCGCTTGATAGCATACACGTTACTATCCTACATTGTAATGGATAGTATCACCTCTCTAGCGGAGGGCCTGGTTGGTGGCTATCAAGGAGGATTTCGTCCAAATCGATCAGTCACTGATCGGGCCTTTACGCTGCGGATGATTCTATCTAAAGATTATGAGACTTTATGAGACTTCCATGGATTTCCGACAGGCCTATGACTCGATCAATCAAGAGAGTTTGTGGTCGGGAAATGCTCTGGCCCCGGTACTCTTCAATCTCATAACGTAACATCTTATATCGCCAATCATATCCAATCAGGTGCTGATTGGACTGAATAGCAACGGAGTGAAAGAAATACTTGATCCGCTTGTAGAGTTTTCAGCTTCAGTTGGACTTCAGATCAATGAGTCCATAACGAAATACATGACAATCTGGTTATAGCGACAATGGCACACCAGATTTTAGTAGTGGCCGCTACACGTTTGAGGAAGTGAGGAGGTTTAAATATTTGGGCTCTCTTAGAAAAATAAAAAACTGGATGAGTTTGTCAAAATCAATATATTTATTATACATTGACATCGGGAATATGCAAACGATGAAATATTGAACGATGGTATAATAAGTATGACATGAAAAGCAGGGGTTCAGCGGTGATATTCCTGACGAATGTGAAATCAAGGCAAAATCCTCTCAAAGTCGTCAGGGTTTGTGGGTTGGAGACCCAGTTTACATTGAAGGACTACTTGTTCGTAATCCACGAATTTAGGATTAGCGAAGAATGATGTTCTTTATAGTTGTCCCAGGATGAATGTAGTTGACCTCGAAAAGTCCAGCGGGGCCAATATCACTAAATGTGGTAATGTTCATACACGCGTTGTTGATTTTGACGTCCAGTTGCGTACAACTTAATTTGGCTAGGAGATTATAACGAACACGTATTGCATTAATTGTTGATAAGGTGTGGCTATTTATTCGCATTATTCATGCGTAGTTACGAATGGGAATGGTCTTCTCATCGCCACGCATCCTTGTTTCGCTTTTTTGTACGTCCGCGTGAGCCCAAAGCCTGAGACTCTGCACATTAGAGTAACATCAAAATCCCCATTACAAATAATTATAGCGATCTGTGATGATCGGCAATTTAATTTAATCAATGGGAACAGAATAAAGATTCACCTTCTAAAAAACAAACATAATTTGTGCGAATGAATTGTAAACATATGTACATAAAGTGAATTTTTCAAAAAATACAAGAGTTGCGGTAATCTTAAATTAAAAGGCATTAGGGTTGAATTGGAAACAACAAACAATAAACAATTAAAACTTGTATCGGACGACAATGTTACTGAAGTCAATAACCCTATAATATACTCAAGAATGAAATTGCGATTAGTGACGCCATTAAATCATTTACTGATACAGTGAAGGAAATTGAATCAACCAGTGTACTACCTACACCAGCTATTAAATAAAATAAAGGTAGTAAGATTAAACGTGCCAATCAGAATCTGAACCAGCCACAAGATTGTTACGTATAGCAACAATACAAACTTAACTGACCTCACTAGATAATTTTAGTTAATTTCAATAACCCAGCAATATATTATGTTCACATATGATTGCCATTGGTTCATGTGTGTTGGTGTTCTTAAACAAATTTTATTTATGTTTTAAACATTATTACATTTTTCTTATTATTTTAATTTATTATATTTAAAATGACTAATAGTTGTTTGATTTATTCTTCGATTTATCCGCGGCTTGCATATGATTGGGCTTGTGAATGGTAGTAATTTGTAATTCAGCCGAACCCTCTAAAATAACATTATCTAACATTGTTCTTAAGTTACGCTGTTAATTAAAGACCTGGCCTCAAATTTTGTTATTTAATGCTCGGAGTAATGAAAAAAAATGACCGAAACTAGATTGAGAGACCATAATTATGTTTCATCCGTGGGTTTGGATGGATTTAATTTATACCGTAACGATCGGACTACTATAACTATAGGCGGTGGTTTATGTATGTAAGTCAGGCGGGGCCTAACATCAAAAGTTATATATAAAAGTAATACGTGCAGACTAAATTAATTAGAAATTCTGCTTGTTGAACTTGTGTGTGAGTGATTCATCTAAAACACTAATTGCTCTCAGGTATAAACCCCCTCGTAAACATTTTTTTTGAAGAATTAAATGAGGTTTTGGATAAAGTTTCCGCTAAATATAGGGAAATTACATACTATATGTGGTGATTTCGATGAATTATAGTATGTTGCATGGTTCCAATAAAAATACTCTCAAATTATTTAGTATACTCAGATTATATTCTTTAGAATTATTTAATAGAGAGCCCAAATATTTTTATGATAAGTTCGCTTCTTTGCTCGATCTTGTTATTTCAAATAATCAAAAATCAATTTTTTTAGCCAAATGCCAGTTTGATGTTCTATGTACTATTTTGAACTTATGATATTCATTTAAATGACAAAAACATTTAATTTACTAAATGAATGTGTAGCTTTCCATTGGAATGATATACATACATATATACATTAAATAATGTTAATTGTCAACTTGATTTGTTTAGCAAATTGGTTATTTATTTGTTCAATAAGTACGTGCCACGCTGCCCCCTTGTTCTCTCAGGGTTTTAAAATTACCGCTATGATTCGTTCGCTAACAGCTATTTACTTAAATAATGTATTAATTCCGCAAAAAACATTTTTCGAATTTGATTAATAAGTTAGGTTATAACACCAAAATTTCGAATCAGACTTGCCCGTTTACTGCTGATGAATTATCGGGAGAATTTAATAGCAATCTGTCTAATTCTCGGAATCAGGATGTTTGTAAAGTAGTAATACGGATAACCCTGAAATGTGTTGATTATTACATATTGGAGAAAGAGACTAGGTCTTACTAATTATATTTCCGGTTGTCCATTGCTTTCTATTGCTTATTATAAATTATTTTATTATTATATTTCCTAACTTAGTTTTCCGAAAGCATAGAAGCGTACTAAATTGATTCCTCTTCATAAAACTAAAAATCGGACCTCAGTGCATGTCCTCTATATCCATTCTCTCTTGTTTGTCGACGGTATTTAAAAAGATTTTGAAAGATCAGATATTGGTTCTGCTTGATTTCAAAAAAGCATTCGATTCAATCAATCATTCTTTTAATCATGGAATTATACAATTCTTCCATTTTACTAGCACAGCCTGTAAAATTATTGAAAGTTATCTTTTAAATAGGAAATTTAGAGTCTTTAGGTGTGGTGTTTTTTCAGATTTCTGTTTTGGGTCCGCTGCTATTTTCGCTTTGTATTAATTTAGGCAATTCAAAATTGGGCTACTGAGAATTACCTGATTATGAAAATTCAGACCTTGTCGAACGTCACTGATTTTGCATCACCCAACTTAGGCGTAAATTATTTGTAGCCTAGGTTTTCCCCTATTTTTCATATGGCGACTTGATACTTTTGGGATGCAAAATGCTCACATTTCTGTGCTTTTAAATAGTTTGGGGAGATGGACGAACAATCGACGGAGAAATAATTTTTAGTTATTTTTTTTTTCAATTATTTAAATATTAAATTAAAATATTATTTTGTATTTATTTGTTTATTCCAAAATTTAAAATTAAAATTAAAGAAACAAAAGGAATAAACAAAACAAATAAAAAAATAGAAACTATATGTGAGTGTCAAGTGTATGTGAATAATGCAACAGCAGACATCATGGGTGTAAAATGGAAATCAATCTCCCAATATCCCAGATAGATCGTAAGTATTGGAGAATTTGGTTGCCAAAATAGGATATTTTGGTAAGTTTCTAGCGTTATTCAATTATTAAGAAGTGAGGTTAGCGTTCCTATACGTGCACTCATGTGGAAAGTTGAACTCGGATGGGGTGTTCACTTGGTTGTTTTTTGAGTAGTAAGTAAGACTAAGTATAGCTATATTTTATTCAGACATTTTGGAGTTAAAAAAGTTCTTTTATTTATTTTATTTTATGTATTAATGTAGTCTTACATTTTATTTATATCATCAATATGTTTATAATTTTAATTACAGTTTATAATGTACATTTAAGTAACGTTATAATTGCATTCAATTAGTTTGAGGTTATTTGAGTATAGTGTGTACATACATACCTATGTACAAATATATACAGTATGCAGTGATTTTATTGGATTGATGTGTATGTGAATGTTATAAGTAAAAGGTAAAGTGGGTATATTGTGATGGCTGATATTGGTGTTTCTGTCAGCCATTGTCATGAAAGTGTCGGTCATTAATTTTGATTTATATTATATTTATTAAATATATTATATTTTTATAGAATATATAGATTTCTGAGTATTATTTAAGGAACGAATTATCAAATTTGAGCCGTATTGGCAAAAAACATAAAACAATATTGATTTTGAATTTTTAAATTAGTTTAATGTTTTTTTTTCCAGATTTCTACATTTGGTTTAGCAATTTTTGATCTGTGCTATAAAACAGATTTAGGTGACTTTCTGGATCTGGTAGTTTGAAATGAATTAAAATCAAAGTCAACATTTGAATTAAACTTTGAATTTTATAATATTTAAAAATTGAATTTTACTGTGGTTCATAAATGACACCAGTACATGTCATTATTTCGATTATTCGTTCGGGTTCTCATTTTGCCAGTTCATTTTAAGAAAAGTGCGTATGCGTAACAATAATTAAAAACCAAATGCCGAAACGTACATCTTCTAATGTGTGGCCATTTTTTAGTCGTGATAAAGAAAAAAAACTAGCCAAATGCTGTAATTACAAAAAAGAATATCGCCTTATTTTTTAGGCCTTAAAAGATCTATAAGCCCTTATTTTAAACGACAAAATATTTTTGACAGCGAAAGTCATCGTAAAAAAGAAATAGACAAAGCGCTTATTAAAATGGTAGCACTAGATTTTCAGCCATTTAGTTTAGTTGAGGATAAACGATTTAGGGAATTTGTCCAATTTCTTGACTCAAGATATGAACTCCCGAGCAAAACAACATTACGGGACAAACTCTTAGAGAGATTCGTCGATAATAAAAGCTTGTCAAATCCTTAAAATACGCCACCATCCTTGTTTCGCCCATATACGATAAACCTGATTGTGCAAAATGCGCTTAAATGTAAAGAAATCTAAAACGTGTTAATCAAATGCAAGGAATTGGTTACCTATTTCAAAAGCAGCAATTTGGCTTCTCAACAATTAATTTCGGATCAAGAAAGCAAAAAGAAAACCCGCTGGAACAGCGCTTTGAATATGCTGAAAAGAATTATAACAATTAACGATTCAATAATTATTGCGCTTTCCAAAATGCCAAAGCACCTTCCGGCATTTCTTTAGAGGATACAATGGTGATGGCTGATATGGTTTCCATACTAGACATATTCGACGAGACAACTAATAAAATATCGGGTAATTACGTTACCATGTCACTAATTATACCATTAGTGTTTGGAAGATATAGTAATATTTAATCTTATGAATCAAAAACATTAGACACATGTATTTTAAACGGAATCAAAGCAAGATTATTTCCTTGCGAAGAGCGGTAATTGCCTCGACTTGCCACAATCTTGGATTATAGAATGAAAAAAGAAGGTTTTCGGCCACAGAAGAATGCCAAAACTGCTGTCCTGTTGCTACAAAATGAAATGTCGATGCACAATGTAAAAGCAATTCGTAATAATACAGCTGAAAATGAAACTGGAATGCTTATGACACCAGGTGGAGTACAACCAACCAAGACAAGAATCGATAGCGTACTGGCAGTGTAGATGACATCATTATAATGCGCATGACATCATTAGAACGTACAAATGCAAATTCGGCGACGGATCCACTATTATTTTGGCAGGTAAGAGGAAGTGAATTTTGCTAGTGATTCATAATTATAATAAAATTAAAATTTTTACTTAAGAGCGATTTATAAAATATTAGTGTTTTGCATCTAACATGTTTTTCTAAAAAAAATTTTATTATACGTAAATAGGTAATATCGGGCTGATAATTATCTAAAATTTAGGCACGAAAAGATATTTATTTGAATTGGACGGAACAAGTTGGGTTTGAAAAGTCTCAGACATTACTTACAAGAAAAATGTATTTGCCGCTTTTATTGGCCGAACTATTTACCGACGGCATTACTAATAATTTCATAAATATTTAATTTAATTTTACTTCTGTATTAGAATAAAAGCATGCAATTTACCATCCCGGATTTTTTCATCCGGTTCACTTATTAGTTCAACTTTACAAATCTTTTGGACAACTTATATATCCTACTGTATTAAACACATTTTCATGTTAATTACCAATCTGCTACAAATATAATTAAAAACAATTGCAATCAATCAAATTATAAATCGACAAGCCATCACATTACCAGAATGCAATTCTCACTTAGTTTTCATTTTTTACATAATTATACTTCTAACAACTCGTTATACATACTCGTACATATGCAATTTATACATAATCATAAATAATGAAATATGCCAAATAGACATATTATGTATTATAATAAGTAATAACCAACGATATAATAAAAAAAAAAGATTCCTGCCGGATAAAATCAGTAAAAATAATAATTTATCAAGTCGCGAAAAACACAAAAAAAAAAAATTGGGCGTAGGAGGTACATTTCTACGGCACACACATGTGTACATATATACATAATATACGTTTAAAATAATTGTAAATTATTAAATTGAAGACAGACAAATATATGATTTTTTTTATTATATCATAAATATAGAACACAGTTTTTTGAACTTTATAGACAATTTAGATATCATGTATGAAAATAAATCTTCCGGGTAGTTTTGTATATACATACATACATAAATTTTATGTGGAGTGATTAACAGCTGTTTAAAAAAAAGTTGATTAAGTTTAAGAAATTGACCTCTAACACAACACAAGATTTGGGTGCGGAAAAACTACATCTGTCAATTATTCTTATATACATATATTAATATATATATTATACACACACACACACACCTTATTTTTTATTTAACTTATATGAATCATGAATTTTAAAACGTTACTAATTTTTATTTAGAAAACAAAAACAAAAAAAGTTTTATTTTTATATTCTTATCACTAAAAAAACACACTTAATTTTTTTTTTTTCATGTGTGAAGTTATTTTATTTATTATTGTTACCTTGAAAAGTGATAAGGAAATATTTTCTTTTTGAATTATTTCACATACATTTTTTTTTATGTTACTATCTACGACTACTGCCGCGAGAAGTAATGTATATCAATGTCATAGAAACTATTAAGTCTGTTATTTTTTTTTTTTTTTGTAAAATGTGTTTATAAATCATAAACTTTAATTAAAAAATGAAAAATAGAAATAGTTCATATGACGTGTTATTGATAACGTGCGTAAATTTAATTGTTATTACTACAAGTGCATAAAAAGTAATAATAATGTACTTTGAAAAATTTTCATGCCAGTATAAAATGAATTTTGGCATTTGGTTTTTAATTGGCTATAGTATCAGTTTATTAGATAAATATTTTAGGTTAATAAGCATTTTGTGATAATATATATACCTAGCTAATTATGGTTTTGTGGTTTCTTCTCGCACCACAAACTATCACAGAATTCTAAATTCAAAAGAAAATATGCCAAATTTTGTAAAATCAAATTATGTTAAGTGTTTTTGAACGACTAGATTATTATATTGTTAAATACATATATAGCAAGTAAATTAAACTTATATTTTGCCACCATGAAAATATTCTTTAGTAATACAAACGTCATGTAAAGACGTACATGTGCCGAATACTTTACATTATTCATCTTTATACATATTTGCAAGCACTAAATAAATATTTTTAAGATTAACGTAGATAAAATATTTAAAGAGATGGTTTTCTTGGAAAAAACATACTTGTAATCAAATATGTATACGACGGTGACGTGAAACTTGTCTGCCACGATAGCTATATTGTTGTTCAAATTGGCACATGTGTCCTCGTGAATTGTACAAACAAAGTTTTACCAATCCCCATATTAAAGACATCGTTAATTGATACATTTTCTTTTTTAATGCCATATAATTGCGAAATAGTTTTCTTCAATTTTGAGTACTTTCGAAATGAGGTATAAAAAAAACTGACAAAGTTTCAAAATGTGTAAGAAAACAACTCATATAGAAACGTATTCTCTACGTATGGTTGAAAATTTGAGAAATTGAAGTGATTTGTTTTCTAATTACATTGGTCGGAGCTATATAAGTTCAACTGATTTTAGAAACTCATTATTAAAGTCTCTTTGCATAATATGGACTTGTGGTTCTTCGCTTTGAAATAATCGATTTAATTTATTAATCAGGCCTAAAATGTGTTTTAAAAATTATACAAACAGTTCAAATTGGCGATTATTTAAAGTGTCGATAATTTTTTTGCGATAAATGCTGCTGCTGGATATCTTTGTGTATAAATAATAATTTAAGAACATCCAATTGACTTTGGGTTGGTGCACTATTATTTTTAATGGAAGCCACCGAGTTTGGGACGGAAGCATTTTACGAGTTCAAAATAACTTAAAACTGTGCAAATAAATCAATTCTTTTTGGACTATTTTGAATAACTGAATAATATACAAAATATATAATATTTCACGGACTAGGCTTAACAAAATGAACTTTTGATCATCATAACTTTTCATTTCAGTACAAAATTATATTTTATATAATTCCGAAAATGTAATTTAAATAACTTAAATGAAACATATTTTTAAGAAGTGTTGTAGTTCCGAAAAAACTGGAATTTCAACAAAATAACTGGAAAAAACTGTATGTATAAACATGAAACACTGTCGATATGGCAACACTGGCTGGGACCATCCTCCAAGATTGTAAAATGTATCTATGTCGTATTTTAAATCAAAGTATAAGAGTTGCGAACGGTTACGTATTAAAAGTTTGTTATCTAATTTGTCACAAACGTCACCAAACACGTTTTAGTAGAATGACTTAGATACAAGTTGGTTCATACACAAGTATAAAAGCGACGCCATAATAATATTTTGTAAATAACACTACTATCTACGGACCTCGTGCAAGCCGTTCAACATTACATCAAAATACCATTCGGCTAAAGCATGTCATTCAACAAGGTGGGTCAAAAGAATTTGAAATTGTTAAAAATACGTTCAGCCGTAAGAAAATAGTGAAGATTGTATGACATGTATGTTCTGCGGAATACTTCTGCTGTACAAATATTTGTTGAGGACAAATCACCCTAAAAAATTGCGTTACACATTTTAAATCGGTCCGAAATGTTTAAACCCGAAACATCGGCTTGCTCGAATTTCGATTAAATTGCTATATAAACTTGTGTTTGATCTTTTGATTTGATTAATAATAATAATAAACAGTATTAAAGGCCATTACTGGCCCCTTACTGAGTCAACAACCTGGCTCCAACGGTTTCGATCCTGAGCATGGTCTTCATACTGTCTAAGACACTCTGAAGAGGCCAAGTCGTTCTCTACATCGTGGAGCCATCGTCGCCGGCAACGACCTCTGCGCCTACCATATGGTGGCTCTCCTTTCAGAGATCGCTGCACAATTCGTTCCGGATCAGCACGCAGAACGTGACCGAGCCAGCGTACTCGCTGAGATCTTATTTCATGTACAATATCGGGGATCTTCATCAGATCTCTGATCTCGATATTGTACAGAGCTCGGTAGGTACCATCTATTTCGCGTTTTGGGCCGTAGATCACACGCATGACTCTTCTCTCAAATGTTAGGAGCCATCTCTCGTATTCATCCGTCAGCGCCCAACTTTCACATCCAAACATAACAACGGGCCTGATCAACGCTTTGTAAAGCTTCAGCTTCACGGTACTTGATAAGTGTTTAGATTTTAGCAGTGGCCTTAGAGGATACAAAGAACGACTGCCAGCTGCCAGCCGCACTTTAATATCCTCACCCACACTATTATCGTGAGTGATAAGAGAACCCAAATATTTGAACCTCCTCACTCCCTCAAACGTGTGGTGGCCACTACTAAAATCTGGTGTACCACTGTCCCTAAAACCAGAGATCAGGTATTTCGTTTTGGACTCATTGATCTGAAGTCCAACTGAAGCTGAAAACTCTACAAGCGGATCAAGTATTTCTTTCACTCCGTTGCTATTCAGTCCAATCACGCATATGTCATCTGCATATGCAAGCACCTGATTGGACTGGCTATATAAGATGTTACGCTGCGGTGTTTCAGTTTTACGAAAGATGTACTCCAACATGAGATTAAAGAGTATCGGGGACAGAGCATCTCCCTGCCGAACACCCGAGTTAACTACAAAACTTGTCGATAGCCTGTTCTCAACTTTAACACAGCATTGAGACTGCGTCACTGTCATCCTACATAGTCGTACCAGTTTTGTTGGCATTCCTAGGTATTCCAGGGCAGACCATAAACTCTCTCGATTGATCGAGTCATAGGCCTGCCGGAAATCCAGGAACACCTGATGTACGGGGATGGATGTCTCATAATATTTAGATAGAATCATCCGCAGCGAAAAGACCTGATCGGTGACTGATCGATTCGGACGAAATCCTCCTTGATAGTCACCAACCAAGCCCTCCGCTAGAGGAGTGATTCTATCCAATACAATGTATGACAGTAACTTGTAAGCTGTGCAAAGGAGAGCTATACCGCGATAATTCTCACACTTCAAGCGGTCTCCCTTCTTGAAGATGGGGCATATCGCGGCCACTTTCCATTCGTCAGGCATAACTTCGGTTCGCCATACTAATCGAATAAGGTGGAAAAGACAGTTCCACAAACTATCCCCTCCGAATATCAAGAGCTCCGAATTAATGCAGTCCACTCCAGGTGCACGGTTTCGTTTCAATCTCTGCATGGCTTTAGTGAATTCCTCATGGGATGGCTCCTCAGTGCAAATCTCCGCAGTCTGTATTAGAGGTGGCTCAACAACAGTCTGTGACGCATGATGGACATCAAGCAGGTCAGTAAAGTGTCCACTCCATGCGTCAAGTACTGCGTCGATGTTGACACAGAAGTTTCCATCCCGGTCCCGAATGGCGGTTGACGTAGGCCTGAAAGTATGGTTCAGTCCAGTAATTCCTTTAAAGAAATTACGCGAACTGCGCTCATTACTGAGTTGTTGTACTTTCAGAACCTCGGCCTTCCACCATTCTCGCTTCTTCCGTCTACAAATCCGCTTAGCTGCCCTTCTTGCAAGAGCAGCCTTGTTTTTCCTCGCGATTGTGAGACGTTGTTGCACTTCATTATGGGCTATATTTTGTTGCTCAACTGCAAGACGACACTCGTCATCAAACCAATCATTCTTGGGTCTGACTTTCACTATACCTAAAGTCTGTTGAGCAGCACTGACAACCGAAGTTTTCAGTACCCCCCAGACAGAGTTCACGCAGTCAGACTGGTAATTAGCTTCATTAATGTTGTCGCTGACAAGATCCTGTTATCGTTTCTTTTGATCTTCATTTATCAGACCTTCACAGTCAAAACGTACCATGCGTTTCGCTGTGTTCCCAGACTTGTACGAAAACTTCCATCGTAGCTTTGCAGCGACCAAATGATGATCGCTGCCTACGTATTTGGTTGCTGACCGATAAGTTCTCACATCCTGCACAACCTGAGCCCGTCCTTTAGAAACTAACACATGGTCAATTTGGCTCCGGGAAGTTCCGCGAGGATGTGTCCATGTCTCAAGATGTATGTGTTTGTGAGGGAAGAATGTGCTTGCTACTCTAAGATCATGAGCAACCGCAAAGTACATCATTCTCTCACCATTATCGGTCGCAGTTTCGTGTCGGGAGTACGGACCTATGTTTTCACACAAGTCGCTCTGATTTCTGTCAGCTCTAGCATTAAAGTCCCCAATTACCATTCTAACATCGTGTTCGGGTATAGATCCCATCAGATCGTCCAAGTCATTGTAAAATGAGTCTTTATCTTGGGGCTGGCTGACTTCTGTGGGCGCATGTACACAAATTATCGACAGGTTAGCTAACTTCATGCGCAAGCGAAGCTTACACAATCGGTTATTGACTGCTTGGAAATCCAAAACAGCCTTCTTTACCTGCGGCCCAAGAAGAAATCCAGCTCCAAGATTTCCGAGGTCATCTCCACTGTAGAACAACGTATAGCCCTGGGACACATGGTCTCCACTTTTAGGCCAGCGAGTTTCTTGAAGAGCAACGAGTTCCAGCCGATACTCCTTCATGCACGTGATTAGGCCCTCTAACGCTCCTGGTTTCCTTAGTGATTGCACGTTCCACGTGCCGATCCTAAATCTCGTGTCGGGGTACTTGAGCGGGGGTCCGGTGTCGTTTTGGCGGTATCCATTTTTCTTTTTGTTGACTTTATAAACACTATATTTTTTTTTTTTTTTTTTTTTTTTTTTACGGATGCGGGTCGTCAGCCCAGCGATCCAACCGTTAAGTCGCCTCCTACGACAAGCAAAGGGTACTGTGGTGGTATTCTTGGGAAACATGTTCGTGCAATTTTGCTTTACGAGACATGTGAGTGCCCCCCGACCACAGGGGCTTGATTTGATTAAAAGGAAATTAAATAAAATTTAATCAAATACATTTTTATCTAATTCTTCAGAAGTTCATTAAAATTCTTATCAATTTTGAATTAAATTTCTGGTATAAGCGTCACACTTTAACATTTTATCCACTCTATCGAAGCCATGTGCAATTGCTTTGATGTTCTATGTAAAATAGATTCTAAATAAATTACGAACAAATGAGATTCTTTCCAGAATGTTAGTGTCCAACCCAAATCTAATTTAAATATTAAAATTTGAAAAGTGCCAAAAAATAGTTTTTGATTCATTTGAAAAGGATGATTATATATCACTTGCAAACATGTTATGAATTAGGACGATCAGCTAGGTAGATGAATTAAAAAAAAAGAGACTTACTTTAAAATGCGGGCACAAAGAACAAAATACCAAAAAAAAACCGCAAGAACCTTTAATCAAAATTGGCGATGGACTTCAGGCTAAAAGTATGTTTCTAACTCATACCAAGGCAAACAGCAGAAACAAATATATCGACTTAATTACAGGGTAAATAGTTATCGCAACATTTGGTAACAACATAGAAGAGTCAACAACCAAAATCGAAATACACAGACTAACATAATGAGTAACTGGACAAAGGGCTATTGTTGACAATCTTTTTTGTGGATTGCTCTCGTTCAGAAGTCAGTGCAGGGTTTGGATTCTCCGTCCTCATTATGGACTTATATGCTCGGGTATAGTCTGTGTAAACGCACTGAATGGGTTTTTTAGCTGATTTAATTGCGCTGCACTTAAAGTAAGGGTCATTTGGGTCATGTAGCGTTGAGGAAAATGAGGTTGCTGATTTTTTAGCGAAACCTGGGGCACAAACAAACAAACTATTGTTGGTCCCGAACCAGCAACTCCTCTATCCTTTAATGGTGGTATGCTGGGTCTGAAGTGTGGCTCAACTCATAGCTGTCGAAAGACGGTCTGAAACGGTTTATAGTTGAGCCCAACTTAAGGTTTAAGGTTTGCACTTAATACTGGCCATGGACGTTTCCAACGCTTGGGACTAGCTCAAGATTCTTTATGTGACAGCTGCTTGGAGGAAGTGGTTGATTACACTACTTAATTCGCTGAATTGCAGGTTGTTCATTTTAGTATTTTTCCAATTTAAATTCCTTTATAAACCGGGTTTAAATCGTCCAATACTATTCGACCAATAGTATCATAATCAACTTATACATTTCTGCTTTCTCTCAACTATCATACCAATTATAACAGTCGCGTGTGGAATGTATTGAATGCGCTTTATACATAGATAACTTGATTGCATTACATATATTTTGATAATTATCATTTAAAAATAATTGATTTTATTTAAACTATTATGATTTATTTATATAAAACTTAACATTTATAATCTCAAGCCCGCCTCGTCCGATATAAAAATGTATTTAATTTTTTTATTTCACCTTAATTGGATGTCCCATATAAAGTTAAAGAATAATCTTAATCTTTATTTAAAAATAATGAAGCATTCTCAAAATAAATCGAAGAAATAGAAAATTAGCTTGGAATACATTTTAGAATTCTTTGAAGTGCAAACAATTTCAACAAATAAAACTTTCTAAAAGTTTTCGAATAAAACTAATGCTTTTGCGAGATTAATGAAATAATTTTCACGTTTGAACAATTTTACTTTTTATATACTTGAATTTACCATATTAATGGCTAAAATCAAAGCTATAGGTGGCTTATACATACAGAGCCTTAATGCACATACAAAACATATAAAAACTCACATAACAATTTATTAAATACTTTTTCATTGAAATAACAATTATCATGTTATAATTGTTTTATAAATTTCAAATTAATTATTTATTAATATTTATCAAAAACTCATACCTTCATCTTATTAATTAATAGAATACACACCAATGCAATAAAAGAGTGAGTTTTGAAATTAAAGGTTATCAAGAAAAAACAATTAGTTCGTATAAAATATACGAATCAATTTTATTTTTAATTTTTAAATAAAAACATATTCTTTAAACATTACGGAAAAAATTAAATCCAAATACTTTTATTTTTATGTAATATATGATTTCACGGACACTTCAGATTAAAACCGGTCGCGGTGCTTGGTGCTTTAATAATTCGATCATTTAACGGATTAAATTTTAAATGCTATAGGAAAACTTTAATTGTGATGATTGAATGCCATTTGTTGGTTTGTAACTTTTTAAGTTTAAATAAATAGAAGGTGTTAAAATAAAAACTGCACGAATTTTTATATTATTATCATTCATATAAGTTAATTTAAATATTAAATATTTAAATATTTAATCACCGATCGTTCGGGCTATCTATATATGTATATAAGTTTTCTTGCTAAAATAAGCGTTTGTCTGAACTAAAATCTGTCAACTTTAGTTTAAAAGAATTACAAAGCTTATTTTCAAAATATTAAAAGCTTAATTTTAGACGTTTAGGTTTGATCAAACACTTCGTAATCAAGTTCGAATTTCAGCGTAAAACTTAATAAAAATATAAAAAGTATTATTACCAAAGCAGTAACATTTGATGTACAGTACTTTTCTATTAATTCCGGAACATGTTTGCCAACGTTAGGATTTTCTATTCCACAAACAAATGTTTTCAAGGGTATTCTGATTTTATTTAATTATAATCATTATTATCGGCCCTGCCAATCGACAATGTATGACAGGTGGAGACATTGCTGTTGGCATGTGCCAATCAGAGAAAGTCGAGTTGAATTGCATAGTGCATGCCTGCACTACATAATATGAATCAACACAGTCTGAATATCATATATAAAAAGTCATTTAATCATACAAAATCCATTTTTGAAAATAAATTCTAAAAATGGTTTATTTATTTATTTAAATCATTCAATACACATTTAAGTTTTACAACTTTTTGTATGTGTTACAGATAGTACAAAATACTAACACTTTGTATTTATTTAACCTAATTCATAAAGTTTATTAGCATTTTTTTCCTGAGGGCACTGGACGAAGAACATGCCTTGACATGTACGGGGTGAGAATTCCATAGGCGCAAACCACGAACAAAAAATGACTTATTAAAACGCTTAATTCTGTTGTGAGGCAATGTAATATTATTCAACCGGTTAGAAGACAAGGTGGCCCGGGTGAGAAGCTATCTGGGGGAATCAAGTTGGTACTTGTTGCCAGCTCCGTATCTTGCAGCTTCCACAAGTGTGCGTGTTACCTCCCCGTGGTGACCACCGGGCAAATATTATACGATGTGGTGTACTAAGGGAAAACACGGCACTAAACAACTGGGCCGGGTTAAGGTGTTAATCGTACCGTGCTGATAACCGGCCAGACTGGGGGCCCAGTCTCTAACGGTGTATCCGAATATTTGGCGCCCTCTGGATCATGTAGCCTTACCTGTGCATTGCGGATCTCTGCACAGGTGGACCTCCTTTCTCCGCTACTCGTGGGTACTATTATGGTAAATCAAAATAGTAACCAAAAAGAGACCGGTGCTCTTAAAAAACTGGAATCTAGTATTACGGAGACATCGGCCTTTAGGCTCAGTCTCCAAAGTACAATTAGGGGCATAAGACCAAATGAGGCTGGCCCCTCAAAACCAAAGGGCAAAGGCACAAATGCTGGCCCTCCGTCAGTGTCAAACTATCAGACCAGGAAGAGAGCCTGGCACATGATCTCTAAGATCTGCAACATTCCGTTGGAGCAGAGAACGGATAGAGACAAGGATACGCTTGCGTGGGCAAGACGTATCACTGAGCCAAAGCAGGAGGGTTCTGTTGTGATATCACAGCCGAAAAGACAGAGATCTGATGATGAACCGCCTACGGAGGCTAAAAAGAAGCTGGTTCCGGACAATGTTACCAGGCCCTTCAACGAGGTGCTAAAGGAGCATCTGATCATGGCAGTCGTTGACAGGGCTCAAGAAGATGGGAGCATTACGGCCCTTAACTGGAGGAAGGTGGATAAGGCCTTAGCCACCATCTTCCTAAAAATCATGAGGGAGAACCCAGGACCTGCCGAGACATAGGGTGGCATCGGGGTCATGTTAAAATGACTGCCTGTGCGGATGAGAGGTCTGTAACCCGTCACAAAAAAGCCATCGGCAGCCTGGGTGAAGTATGGCCGGATCCCAATCTAGAAGTGGTGACGAGGGAAGAAATTCCCTGCAGGCCAAGGGCGCAAGCCTGGATCCCTGCGGAGCCAAGTGATCCTAGGGAGATCCTGGAAATGTTGAAAATCAGCAATCCGGATCTGCAAACGACCACCTGGAAGATTGCCAGGTTAGAAGAGGTAAAGGCGGAAGCACATCACAGATCGGTAGTCATTATCATCGACAGAGAATCCGTGGGTGCTTTGGCAAAATCTGGAGGCCTGGTCAGCTATGAATTTGGAGCGATTACGCTCAAAATTTATAAACGCGATGAGGCTGACAGATCTGGAGCACCTGCAGCAGGGGGGGAAACCGTTTGTGGTGTCCCGCCTGGTGTTGGTGACCCAGAAGTCCGCAACATCCCGGAGGACGCTCAGGAGACACGATCCCTGGACTCGGAGATTTCGAGATCATTGGGACTAAGCTGTGCGCTCCTAACGGACGAATCGAAGTCAGAGGAGCCTGACTCAACAGTGGTGGAGGGAACAATATCTAATGCTTAAGATCCTTCAGATCAACCTCCATCACTGTAAAGCCGCCTCGGCGGCCCTTTTGCTAAAAATGGAATCTGAGTCCATTGATGTGGTTCTGGTCCTTGGGTCAATAGTGACCGAGTGCTGGGCATCAGAACTCCCAAATATAAAATACTACATGCGAAAAATGAAGGTAAGATACGTTCCTGCATTCTCGCTAGAAATAATCTTAATATTTTTATACTACTGAATTACAGCAACGCTGATGTAGTGGTGGCTAGCATCGAGATGGATGGGCAAAACCTCTGGCTAATATCGGCCTACCTACCATACGAGGAGGAAAATATACTACCAGGTAGGTTGGGCAGTGCAATAATGGACGCTCGAAAACGAAAGGTAGGAGTCATCATGGGCAGTGATGCTAATGCGCATCACTCAATCTGGGGAAGTACAGATATAAACAGGCGAGGTGAGTTACTCTTTGATTTTATTTTAAGTACCAACCTAAATATATGTAATATCGGGCGCAAGCCAACCTTTATTACTAAAAATAGACAAGAAGTGCTAGACATCACCCTTGTCCCAGATTTTATTAAGGAGAAGGTATTGAACTGGAAAGTGTCCGAAGACCATTACTTTTCTGACCATTGTTACCTCCAGTATGAAGTGGATACAAAACCCACTAGCAAACTACCAGACACGCAAGGGCCCGAGTGATTGCACTCGGTCTGACGTTGCTAAAGGCCCCCTCTATATCCAAGAAGGTTACCATTGAATATTCCTTATATTCAAGTGATTTCTCAATCGGACCTATAAGGGAGTGGAGAGCTGTTTCCACCGATCGTCCCTTACAGTATGCGTGTTGAGATCCCGACAGCTCGCCCGGCTTGATTGAGCCCCTAATGTAAGCCTCTATTATTCTTTCCAGTGTTTTCAACAGAAAAGAAGATAAGCTTATAGGCCTAAAGTCTTTGGGATAGCAGTGAGAACTATTTCCCGCCTTAGGTATAAATATTACTTTTACTTCAGTCCACTTTCTAGGAATGTGACAGAGTTCTAGGCTGTCACTCAGAGGCTGGATAGATCATATGCTTAGAGGCAGGATCGTGACAGCTTATCTGGGTCGGACGTCTGCCGGCAGATACGTGAGCAGAGGGACACCTCAAGGTGGCGTCCTATCCCCCCTTCTTTGGAACTTGGTCATAAATGACCTGTTACTAAACCTGGAAGGGCAAGGCTTCAAGGTGTTGCTATTGCGGTCTTCGGTAAATATCCTAGTATGCTGAGTGAACGCATGCAGTGCGCGCTTGGCTACCTCTCTCAGTGGGCACGTGGCTGCGGACTGAACGCAAACCCACGGAAAACAGAGCTGGTCCTCTTTACCAGGAAGCACAAACTTACTCAGTGTGACCCGCCGACATTAAATGGTACTCGCTTGATCTTTACGGATAGAGCAAAATACCTCGGACTACTTTTGGACAGCAAGCTAAGCTGGAAACCAAATATTGTAGAGAGAGTAAAGAAAGCTGCTATAGTGCTCTACTCCTGTAAAAATGCCATTGGAAAGAGATAGGGTATGGAGCCCCGCATAGTACACTGGCTCTACGTCTCAGTGGTCAAACCTATACTGCTGTATGGGGTTGTCGTCTGGTGGCCAGCTATAAAAATTATGGCCAACCGTAAACTATTGATGAAAGTCCAAAGAACGGCCTGCTTGTGTATAAGTGGGGCTCTCAGCACACCTAATCAAGCTCTGGAGATTCTCTTTCATCTTACTCCCTTGGATATTGCGGCCGAGCAGCTTGCAACTTGCACAGCCATTCGGCTCAAATCCATATCTATGTGGACCTGTAACAATGCAAGGCACTCATCTATCCTATGCAACAGGGGTATTCCGGAAGCTACCGACAACGCTATTCCTCTGCCATCTGTTGAGATGAGATTCCAAACGGAGTTTCCCACCAGAGCGGACTGGGTGAACGAAACGGTTATGGACAATGAGGCGCTAAGCTTCTTCACGGATGGCTCAAAAAGTAACAGAGGGGTTGGTTGCGGGGTATTCTGTGAGTGCCTCACAGAGGCACACTCAGGGGTTAACCTGTCTTTTCGTCTTCCCGACTTTTGCAGCGTTTTTCAAGCTGAACTGATCGCGATAATGGAAGTCATGGACTGGTTGAAGTATAATGTAATATCTACAAGGGATATTCGCATTTTTACGGACAGCCTGGCTGCTATTAAAACGCTAAATCATACTCCCTGACGTCGAAGGTAGCCCAGAACTGTCTGGCATCTTTAAATGAGATGGCTGATCAGTTCAACAACCGCTTGACGTGGGTGCCAGGGCATTTCAATATCGCAGGGAATGTAAAGGCAGATGAGTTGGCCCGCAAGAGTACATCACGCCTAATAACCAAAGGCAGGCGGGATATAAAGATACCGATTGCTTCCTGTAAACTGCTGCTTCAGGAAGCAGCCACAAAATAAACGAACGACAGATGGTCTAACGCCAGTTCGTGTGCAATAACCAGGCAGATCTGGCCTGTACCATATTGGTATGGTCGTGGGAGCTATAACGGGACATTGTCTCATTGGGATACATGCGTGCAGACTGGGTGTCCCAGCCCACGATTTCTGCCGCAGCTGTGGTGATGAGAAGGAGGAGGAAAATGTACTCCATCTGACCTGCACCTGTCCTAGTCTAGCGTACAGCAGAACAAAATGTATGGGAACTTCCCCTTTGAACGACCTCACGGATCTTATTAAGATCGGGATCCGGGACATTAAACGCTTCTTGGTAAGCTCAGCATGGTTTAGCGAGTCAAGAGGTAGAAACTCGAATGTGGTACAGCTACGGACCAATTTTGTGTCTATGCTAGTCCTTTAGGACAGCCACCCTTACCTAACCTAACCTAACCTAATGACGCTCTTTCATTAAAAAAGGATAACTTAAGAATACTAGTATCGATTCTTACTGGCCTTGGTCGTTTTAATGGTTATCTCCATCGCATAGGACTAGCCTGCAATGCTGTATGCGATGAATGCCTTGAAGATGATGATCATAGCATATACTTCATCGGCAGCTATCCTGCTTTCGATTGTATTAGGTCCCATGTGTTTAATTCCTGTGCATCTACTATCCTCTCTGCCTTGGTTCAAACTTCCCCAATTTGCTAAGGATGCACGTGTTCTTAGAACATTCCGAACGAAATAAAAGAACATAAAATATAATAGATGGAATAGGTTTTTGACCGAAAATTTCAAATAAATTCTGCACTTGTATTCCATTTGCAGCTGCATGCATAAATTCTTCAAATCTATTTTCAGCATAAAGACCAAAATGTAAAATCAAAAAATTAAAACTTAAGAAAACCACGACCCCAGCTGTGACATTCATCAAATGTTAATATTACCGGATGGCAAGTTCTATGAAAGCAGCCTCATTAGGTTGTTCCAACAGAGAAGGTATATTTTTCCAACATCCAATTTGTTAGAGAATTTGAACGTGAAAAGAATTAAAAACCAGCAAACGTCTTTTACGTAATGATAGTTTACGATTTTTATGACTTCACAGAACGTGGCGAAATTAAAACACAGTACCTAAATGTTAATATTCATACACATTTAGGTGAACCTGGTGTCATGAGCAAATATAAAAATCTCCCACCTCATTCTCTTCGTTGTGTTGGGTTAAAGGATATACACTAATCACATAATTGCCATTGGCGGTATTTTTATTTATAAAAAAAAGCGTCCCGATAATGTTATTAATACACAAAACCAATATGCATGGAGGAGTTGGAGTGGCGTGGTTTGTCAACGGCCGGTTATAAAAACGAATTGAAGCAACGATTATGTCAAGTCTTGGAGAAGGATGGTAAATCCGGCTAGTTACAATTTCAATAAATCAAAATTTTCGGACCAAGCAGAAGGGGATGCAGGTGCAGTAGTGGAAGCTGTTCCAGTGCAAGTTGGAAATTTATATATGGCGTAGTTAATGGCTGTGATGATGAAAATAGAATTTTGAAATGAAACAGTCTATTGAAAAGTCAGTTGAAATGTCAATTAGAGAGCTAAATCAGATTAAACAGTCAAGTCCGGGAATTAAAGAGTCAATAGGCGAGAAGCAGAGCAAACTCAATCAACGGTTCAACAGGTTGAACAGAAATTGCAGTCAGAGATTGAAAAGTGACAGGATAAAGTTCTGTGCAACAGCGTTAATAATGGGTCTAAAAGGCGAGGTGGCTGAAACATTGCAGACTATTCCGGAACATGACTTAAATAATTACAAAGAAATAATGAAGGTGTTACATCGAAAGTACGGAAGTAACCATAAGCGGGAAATGTATCGTATGAAGTCGCTATCAATAGCTTGGAGATACTCTTCAGGAGTATTCATCAGCGATTGAACGGCTAGTACATTTGGCACATACAAATACGTCTCCCGATTACATGGAGAGGATTAAGAAGGACGCGTTCCTTGATGGGATACGAGATCAGGAGACACGTAAATCAGCTTTCGCCGAGACCGTCGCTTGTGTGTTAATAAATAAAATGAGACTGTGCAGGTTATCAAAAACCCGTCACATGGAGTGCGACAAGCGGAGATGGATGTGAGAAGGAGCATAGAGCGGTCAGCACCAAGATTCAGAATAAGGTGTTGGGCATGTGACAGGACGTGTTATATTTAACGAGATTGCCGTGAAGTAAGATGGAGGCGACCAAGATCGCGATATCCTAGGCAGCAAACATTATTTTTGGCCAACGAGGAGGCACAGGAAACCAAGGTATAAGGAAAAAACTATGTTTAACATGTGGCAAAACGGGTCACATATCACGAGTCTGTCGGGAAATGATAAGTTGAAGACGAATGGGATCACGATTTTTGGTACATCGAGGATCGGGTAATTATGGCCAGGAAGAGTTGTATTTTGGCCCTGGATACAGGTGCGAATCGCACATTTGTGCGGAGGATCTAGTTAAGGGAGGACTACAATCAAGGGTTGGGTTGAAATTACGAACGATTATAGCCTAGGCGAGGGTGCCGGCATAACGGGCAAGAAGATTGCAACAATAAGGATCGGCAATACTCAGTTCCAACACCAAGTACTGGTCGTAAATATAGTGGATGGAGTCATCTTGGGAATGGACTTCATGAGAGTGAATGGCTTCGTGATGGATGTGGGGCAAGGAATATTCGATTGCAATAGATTCGAATTGCCATTTCGTATAGATGATTCAGGAGCAACAATCAGGGGAGACGTGCAATTAAGTAAAAGTATGGTTTCAATGTAGGAGATTTTATTTGGTGTATTAATTTGTAAGTCATAAAGATAAATGACGTGGTTTACCAGATTAGGAAAGGACAGCGAAGAAAACCTAAGGTGGTACAATTAGAACAATTAGCGCTTTACAGGGGAGGTAAATTGGATCCTGTTCGGGATAATTCAGGATTGATCGGGGTAATGTTACGATGATGGCGACATCTCTGTTTGGGTAGAGACACTACCATAAATGTAAACTGTAGGAAATTAGATGTGTCTAGACTATTCAGGAATAGTCTAGACACTCTCGAATATTGTAGAATATTCTAGATGGTTAGAATATGTTAGAATATGTGAATTATTTTTTTTGTTTTCAAGTATTTGATTGCAATTGTTTAATTCGAATCATGGTTTAAACTAAAATCGCGAATAAACGTGCCAAATTTATTTTAATACCAACTACATATTTACTCTATATGAGATTGAAATCATAGAATAGAGCCTAGTTTGAGTCTACAGGCTTAATTATGTTTATCATAAATAATATCAAGAGCTAGTAGAGGATTTGGTTATATTGAAACAATGAGACGCTAGATGCCCGAGATTATAACCTAATAAAACGCGAAGAAATTCTAAAGATTGGAAAATTTTCGATTGACTACAAAAAAATTGCTATTGATTTGTTTGATCTACATAATATGTATAGTATGTAGATCACTTTAAAAGTCTTGATTAATTAGTATAGATTTGTCGTACTGACATCGAAAAATAGTATTCTCACTATTGTAATGTTTATTTTCAAATATAGATTTAATTAATAGTAAAGCAAACCACAAATTTTTACGAAGAGCGAAAGGGTATTTTGATTTTCTAATGTTATGTTTCTGGTGTGGTAATGCTTTACAATAAGAAGACCTCTAACTCGCTACATTTAAAAATTTCTTTTACAGATGGATTTTTAAAAAGGAAATTGAGAACATGAACTTTAATTATCATATAAGTATAAGTATTTCATTATAAATTATTTTAATTAAAATATTACTAATTTTTAGAATAAAGAAAGTTTAAATATATTTTCCGTCAAATTAATGAATTTTTAAGTTAAATACCTCTAAATACCTCTTAAATAAGATCAAAATAATTTTTATTTTATTAAAATTGTAAATACCTATGTACTTCCGAGATTGAAATTGTTTGGAACAATACCTTCCAGTGAAGATTAAAATGCCATGGAACATGAATTTCAAATTTTAAACCACAATTTAAAATAATATTTAATTTAGAATTAGAAGAAGAACCCAAAGTTTTTCTATAAATTACTAAATTCTATAGTTACCACTTTCATGCGGCAAAATATATCGCAAAATTCTTAAAAAAATTAAAATATCACAGATGCTGCTTCAAGTCTATAGTGGCATTAACTATTATATTATTAAACATTTAATTTATTGAAGTAATTTTCACGTGTTGTGTAGATATATTCATAAAAAAAATGTATTGGTACGGTCACTATACAACAACAAACATTTTTCCACAACTGCGGAAATAATTACTTGAAGGATGGTAAAAATTGAACTCCGTCAAGTTAAATTCGGATCATTAAACTCGCAGACGATCAGGATGTGGCCACCTTTAAATAAAAAGAAACTTAAAACTAAATTATCCAAAACACTGACAAATATTAATTACGCAAAGTAATTTTAATTTTTTTTTTTTTTTTTTTTTTTTTATATATTCGATTCTTCTTCACTTTTCTTCCCAGTACTAACTTTATCCGATTATTAATATTGTTATTTGACACTTATTATTTATGGCTCTTATATAAATAACCATTATGTATTATTATTATTATAAAATGCTGAACAAGACAAAAATTAAATGCATTATCTAACAGAATTATACTTTGGTACGAGTGTGTATGTGTGTTTGGCTTGGTTTTTTGTTTACATACATACATATATATATATATTATGTACTCAAGAATAAGAAGTTCATAAAGCAACAATGAAAATTATTATGAAATTTCATTATAATTATAGTTTTTTGCAATATAATAGCAGTGCACACACTGCAGAGAAGATAAAGTGATAGAGGAGAAAGAGATTAAATAAAATAATAGTATGTAATAGCAAAATATGCAAATAAAATGTACAATATCAACAAAAGACTAGTGAATGAAATGGCAAAATTAACAAAACACTTTGAATCTTTTAGAATTGGGTACAGAGTTTGTTAAATGCCGCAGCCCAATGAATTTTATTTTATCTAATCATCAAAAATTAATCGTAATCGGAGTCGGGGCGCCAACACAACAACGCGTCGCATATTCGCATCATACATGTGTTATTCCATGCAAAATTCAGATATACCACAAAGTGCGTTCGAATTAAAATTTTGTAGATGTGGCTTTAGAACTTAGCTTACTATACCATTCTAAGAATTGTATTATTTAGTGAAGCTGAATTTTAAGGACTTAAACGATTTTAAAGATATTCAGATTTTTTTACATTTACAAAAGTGACAAAATCGAGTTTATCAGTTCCTCATTATTTACAGAATTTTAAATATCTAAGTACGTTAAGAATTTTAAAAAAATTCAAATTTTAACAATATTTTGTCCATGAATTATAAAATTAAGTATAAGAATGTAAATTTAACTTAAAATGAAATGTTGATGTAACTTACATAACACAATTTTAACAGATGATCAAGTACCATAAAATACACAATTCCCAAATCTGATCCCATTTATCTCAAAAGTTAAAGTTTATTTTCAAAATCTGATGTCAACGGCCGTCACTGGAAATTGTTTAGTAAAATGTGTTCATTTTTATCCAGTTTTTTTTCTATAAATTTGTATTTTTATACCGATAAGAATTAGTTAATTTTTTTATCAAGCTGTGGTTTCTGTAAAGTGTAAGGTGATTAAATCTTTGTCAACCACAATTAATCTTGACATATTCTCAATAATTTCCTGAAACGTATTCGCTTGACTATAACCGTGCGTCTGAATAATTATGATACTGATGATCATTTATGATGAGATATATTTGTCTGCATGTTGTATACAATCCAGTATACATAATATTATCAACGGGTATTTAATGTGTTATTAAATTAATAAAGTCACAATCAAAACTGGCAAAATATGGCGTGTATATTTGTCATATAGCGCATATGGACACAATAAATGTGTAAAAGAAATATTCTTGGAATTTGTAGTTAAAATCAAACATATTTTATTTTTTAAAGCATTCTATGTAGTCTAGAGCTAATTTTAATACGTTAATATTTATGTCAAATTGCAATATGCTTATCGTCTGGTATTTATACAATTATTGTTGTGTTACAGATATGAGGTGTACTATATGTACGTGTATTTAACAAACACTGAAATGATAAAAATTCCAGATGTTTCAGAATTATTTCACCCAAAATCTATTTACTAAGAAACAAAAGGCATTGGCAAAAGTTTTAAATTGAAACCAGGAGTTAAGGAATTTTAGAGTCAACCGAAAAAACATAACAAAATAATAATTTCGCTTGAGGAGAAAAGTTATACTTAAAAAACTTTGGTATACAATCCCCATTTTATCCCAAAAAATTAAAATATTTTCCAAATATTTTCCCGAAAACAAATTTTTTTAACAAGTGTATGTAAACAAACATATACAGTCAAAAGCTGATTTAGTAAGTATCCCTCGGGTTAAATACGATTTTAAAAAATAAATAATATTATTAAATTTGCTATTTGAAAAGAAAATGTATATTAGGGATTACATAGCTTTACATAGACCAGAGCAACAGGTTTAATTTATAAATCTCTTGTATTGTACATAATATGTATGTACATATAATATATATATATATATATATATATATATATATATATATATATATATATATATATATATATATATATATATATATATATATATATATATATATATATATATACTTATATTGATTTGATGGTTTCTTATCCCATGATGTTTATCTGTGCAAAATATAACTATAATACACATTACAACACTTGAAATCGATAATCAATAAAATTGGTGGCCAGAGCCGAATGCAATATTTATTCAGTAGTTATTTTAAAATAATATTATGATCTTGAAAAGGCTATATGTGTCCTCCATTTCTGAAAAATTAGAAACATTTTCAGATTTATGAATTTAACACTTCCTGGAAATAATTGATTATTATTATTCAATTGGAGCATACTGAAATACTACGAGGTCACTTGATTTCTTGTCGATATGTTAAAACGTGTTGAATCATATAATGGGTTTCTTTGAATGGTCAAACCAATATTTAACTTGTACGCATTCATTGTTTACCAAATCAAAACATTATGATACGAGGATTGACATCAAATTTTAGCATTTGACTGAAAACTGAAAATATGTATTAAAAAATTTTAAGAAAATTAATTTAAAATTTACAAATCTAAACAATTCAAGAGTACACACTTTTCTAGCACACTTAACATATAAATTCATCTATTATATATTAATTTATTTAAAAATGTGGAGTGGCACTCGCCATTATATAATATAGTGCCTATATAGGATCAGTGTCCAACATAATTTTTAGTGTGACCATATGAAGAAATTTTAAAATTCCTCTTGGCCACATATTCAAAAAAAAATATATCGTCTGTGGTATATTCACATTATTTCATATTCACATATTCAAATTATTGCGGCTACAATGCTAAACAATATTGCGGCTACAATGCTAAACATCTGCAATGGGTTTCGAGATTAACAACACCTCAAGGAAAGCAACTATATGAAGCAATGAACGAAAAAAATCTAGATTATTTATCTTCTGGACACCCTATAGTTACTGGCCATCAGATAGAAACAAAATACCTGATTTAATAGATTTCTGTATAACAAAAGGAATTACACGCACCAATGCTCAGGTAGAAGATTGCTATGACTTATCATCCGATCACTCACCAATAATAATAACTCTGAGTACCAGAGCTTCAAAAGCAGAACCACCTCAACGTCTATCAATTAAATTAACTAAATGGACTCCATATAGAAAGATAGGTGAACAAAATTGCCAATTGGATATCCAACTTTGCACCCCGGAAGATAATGATGCGGTGACGAATGATTTAACACATATATTGGAAATAGCAGCAAAAGAGGCCACCCCTGATATTAACAACTCTGAAAAAGTTAACAAGCCTTTACCTAATATACTGCAGTTAATCCAAGAAAAACGGACAATACGCCCGCTATGGCAGCAGCAAACATCTCCATTACTAAAAGGGAAATTGAATAGGGCTATTAAAGCCTTTAAACAAGCATTGAGAGAAGAAAACTCAGGAATTCAGAGTTACCTTACTGAACTCTCGGCGACCGAGAAGACAGATTATGACAGATTAATAATCACTATGGAAGGCAACAAAAAAACTAAAGACGCCAAAATAATCGAATCCACCAATTAGGCAACCAGATTGGGCCAGAAGTGACGTAGAAAAGGCTACTGCTTTCTGTAACCACTTACACTGCTGCTTTCTGTAACCACTTACTTAAAAAAGTATTCACACCAAACGAATCAACTACCAACAGTGAACTACCAAAGTTTACGGAGGACAATTCGAAACCAATTCCTTTAAAATTTAAGTGGACAAAAGTACCATTAAAAATTGTATAAACCCAACGAACACGATTTTATTACCGGAAAAATGATCAGAAAATTACCTGATAAATGCATAAACCTTATAACTTATATCTTTAATGCGATTATGAGATGTAGGCAATTTCCTAAAAAATTGAAAATATCGCAAATTACAATGATTCCAAAGCCTGGAAAAGATAAGTAAAATACAAGTCGCATCGTACATGACAATAAGTATACTTCCAATGATTTCTAAATTATTTCGGAACCAACATGGCACTGTAGAGCAGGTCCACTACTGAACTAACTGATATAAACGAACGAGTTACACAAGGCAGCGTACTGGGGCCAGTATTGTATTTGCTGTATACTGCCAATCTACCAACAACTGATAATGTTGTGACATCAATAGAATATCAAGATCACTTATACAAACAATGTCACCAAAGCGCAACCAAATAAAAATAAAATTCTCAAAAATTTACTGGCTGATTGGAAGAAAATCAAAACTATTAAGGCAACCGAAATATAGACGGCTTCGCATAGTAGATCCACTAGATCTAATGTATTGATAAATTTCATTCAACTACATATTTAAGCTAACACTCATTTAAATTAATTAATTATTATTCATGCATACTAATAATAAGTATTTAACATTAGGTTAAGGACTTAGATAATAAATTTTTTAGATTGTAAGCTTTGCACACTTCTTGATAGTTTCGTATAAAGAAATATTCAAGAACAAATATTCGAGAATATGAAGTATTAAACGTATAAAAAAATATAATTCAAATAATTAGAATTGAATAAGCACAACAGGTTATGTTCAAATCAGGCTAAAACGTTTAAATTGAAAGGCGCAAAATTTGAGTTATAAAACAAATGTTAAAAACGAATTTGAATTAAATTCATTTATATAATAAACAAGTTCAAATTAAGTTTATAACAGTTTTTAATCTATATTCTATACGGTCGTAAAGATGCAATTTAATTCACGTAAATTGTAGCTAATCTGAAATGTGAATTCACATGTTATCTTTTCAGGAATTGAATGAATTGCAAAACTTGTATTGAATTTACATTTTATGGAAACTTTATAAACAAATGTTAACGTATAGTATGATTAAGTAACTAAAGACTCAAAATGCTGCCTGAGTTCTCAAATTTATAGTATGGAATTGATGTCAAGGGGACATAATTGTTTTAAAAATATAAAGGTACATATGGTTTAAATAAAGCCATTGCACTAAATGAATAACATTATAGATCGACTAGCCAAAAAAATTATTTCATAACCTATTCAACAAAATTGAATGACATTGTAATTACATGTTAACAGAAACAATAGGCTTTATTCGCATAGATTAATGGGATTCTCTCGGTTTTATTCATCTGGTGTAGCACTCCAACTGTTCTTAAATAGTTCGGTACTTTGCTGGACTAAGTAAATTTAAAAGACAAAACCAAATTTAAACTTTGTTTCTGACGAAGATAATCTTTAATTTAGACCATAACTTTGACGTTCGAGATGCTGGCGAAAATTTTCATTTATTTTTCTGACACAATCCACCACAAGTAGTTGTAAATTTTGGCTGCATGGAACATAAATGTTCTATGTTTAACAATAACAATTTTAAACTAAGTTATAATTTTTTTAAAGCTGATTATTTTAAAATTAATGAAAAACTTTTTGGAATAGTTTCCTCAATAATTCTGACTTAGAAACTTGTATGGAGTATTTCGAACCAATTATTATTAATTGTTTGGAAAAATTTGTTCCTAAAAAATTTATTAAGGAAAATAATGAACCTTGGCTCAATTAACATTTAAAAAATCTAAGGAACCAAAGAAATCGAGCCTACAAACTTTTAACTTTTTAACAAACATAAAGATCTAAAAAAAGTATTTTTTGAATCGTTGTCAAAAATTTTTAATTCTGAATCTATTTTTGCCTACAACAATTATTGTAAAACAACAGGGGAAAGCATTTTATGTAACCCCAAGAAGTTTTTTAAATTTGTAGATATTAAGGTATCGCAATTTTATCAGCGATTCCAAAACTACTAGAAAAAATAGTTTGCAATAAACTTTCTGACATTATATCTCCTTCTCTTGTAATGAACAACATGGATTTCTTAAAAATAGGGCCACAATAACTAATTTGTCTATTTTTACCTCTTCAATAAATAGTAAAGATTTTGACAGAGTCTGTCACAATTCACTTATTTTAAAATTAAATTATTTTGGCATTGGGCACGTTACTAAATTGGACTAAATGTTATCTCACCAATAGAATATAAAGAGTTAAATTCATAGATGTGCTTCCTGATGAAGTATCAGTTTCTTCTGGAGTTCCTCAAAGCAGCCATCTTGGACCACTACTCTTCAATATTTTTATTTCTGTCTTATCCATTAAATTATCTGGAATTAATCATCTATATTTTGATGACGACCTCAACATTGTTCGCACAATTCAAACAATCCTTTCTCAATCGTCTGGATGAATGGTGCAAACTCAACAAGCTTACTTTGAATACAAACAAATGTTCTGTCATCACTTACATTCGTAAAAAGGAATATAGTATAGTTTTAATTATTACAACGAGCCTCTACAACGAGTTGAGAATATCAAAGACCTCGGTATTTTATTGGATAACAAAGTTAATTTTAATCTTCATTATGACTCAATTATTTCAAAATCTAACGCCATGTTAGAGTTCATAAAACGTTGAGCTGAATTTAATAACGTTTTGGTTACTAAAAACGTATATTGCTCACTTGTACAATCTATACTTCAGTATGGTAGCGCTGTATGGAACCCTTATCATTAAGTTCACATTCAAAAAATTGAATCAATTCAAAAACAATTTATATTATTCGATAACCTTGCGATTTCGATAACCTTCGAAGCTATTCATATTAGTCAATATGTCCTTAATATGAAGACTCTTGAAGGAAGACGCGTGCTTCTTGATTCATGTTTCATTTTTGATATCTTAAAACGTAATATTAACATTCGCTTTTTTTAAAAACGTGTTGTATTAAACAATGACGTAACACTAACTCGCCAGACATATTTTTTAAAAGAAATTCAACATCGAACGGATTATGGTAAAAACGAACCAATTAATAAAGCGGTTATTACTTTTAACAAAAATTCAAAACATTTTGAAAATAATATGACTTAAATAAAATATTTTTAAGTTATTATTAATTTTATTCATCCATCTTCAAGAAGGGAGACCGCTTGAAGTGTGAGAACTATCGCGGTATAGCTCTCCTCGCATACAAGTTACTGTCATACATTGTATTGGATAGAGTCACTCCTCTAGCGGAGGGCTTGGTTGGTGACTATCAAGGAGGATTTCGTCCGAATCGATCTAAATATTATGAGACATCCATCCCCGTACATCAGGTGTTCCTGGATTTCCGGCAGGCCTATGACTCGATCAATCGAGAGAGTTTATGGTCTGCCCTGGAATACCTAGGAATACCAACAAAACTGGTACGACTATGTAGGATGACAGAGACGCAGTCTCAATGCTGTGTTAAAGTTGAGAACAGGCTATCGACAATTTTTGTAGTTAACTCGGGTGTTCGGCAGGGAGATGCTCTGTCCCCGATACTCTTTAATCTCATGTTGGAGTACATCTTTCGTAAAACTGAAACACCGCAGCGTAACATCTTATATCGCCAGTCCAATCAGGTGCTTGCATATGCAGATGACATATGCGTGATTGGACTGAATAGCAACGGAGTGAAAGAAATACTTGATCCGCTTGTAGAGTTTTCAGCTTCAGTTGGACTTCAGATCAATAAGTCCAAAACGAAATACCTGATCTCTGGTTTTAGGGACAATGGCACACCAGATTTAAGTAGTGGCCACCACACGTTTGAGAGAGTGAGGAGGTTCAAATATTTGGGTTTTCTTATCACTCACGATAACAGTGTGGGTGAGGATATTAAAGTGCGGCTGGCAGCTGGCAGTCGTTCTTTGTATCCTCTAAGGCCACTGCTAAAATGTAAACACTTATCAAGTGCCGTGAAGCTGAAGCTTTACAAAGCGTTGATCAGACCCGTTGTTATGTTTGGATGTGAAAGTTGGGCGCTGACGGATGAGTACGAGAGATGGCTCCTAACATTTGAGAGAAGAGTCATGCGTGTGATTTACGGCCCAAAACGCGAAATAGATGGTACCTACCGAGCTCTGTACAATGTCGAGATCAGAGATCTGATGAAGATCTCCGATATTGTACATGAAGTAAGATCTCAGGGAGTACGCTGGCTCGGGCACGTTCTGCGTGCTGATCCGGAACGAATTGTGCAGCGATCTCTGAAAGGAGAGCCACCATATGGTAGGCGCAGAGGTCGTTGCAGGCGACGATGGCTCCACGGTGTAGAAAACGACTTGGCCTCTTCAGATTGTCTTAGACAGTATGAAGACCATGCTCGGGATCGAAACCGCTGGAGCCAAATCGTTGACTCAGTAAGTGGCCAGTAATGGCCTTTAAATCTGTTTTAATTAATTAATTAATTTTATTAATTTATATTAATGTATATTTTAATAACTTGTATTTTAAAATTTTAAACTTGATATATTCATATTTGTTTATATGGATTACTTTAGACTTATCAGACATATCATTAATAAAGCTAGGCTTTAAAAAAAAAATTAAATAAGGATGCTTGGTTATAATGAACATTAAATTAATTTAAAAAATGCATCTTTTATTTGAGGCGAAAAGGCCACACTTGAGCAAAATTTGGCTTAACTACTCGTATATATGCATATACCCATGAAACGGATTATACATTTTAATCAAACGGCTCAATTTAGTATTGCCCACCAACTATGTTATAACCATACAAAGATTCAAATTTGTATGTCGAAAAGTCAGTTGGCTCTTAAAATTTAGTAAAATTCTCAATCAAAGCGCTGACCAAATTGAAATAGCATTTAAATATTAAAATTTATATTTGATTCGAATAAACTGCAAAATTAGTTAACAATCCCAACCATTCGATAATTTGATATCGGATAGTTTATTTAATTTGTAAAGTGTTTCATTCATTTCATGTGCAGTGTTGCCAGACCGTGGGAAATTTTCCCTTTTGTGGGAATTTTAACACTCTTGAGGGATAAAAAGGGATGAGGGAAAAATGCACGAAAATCGGGATGAAAATTAATTTAAACAAAAATAAATTAATTAATCTAAAGTAGTACAGTTTTCCATTCGATAAAAAAAATCGGACAGAAAACTGTACTACATACTATACAATTATATAAAAACTGGTTAACAGGGATAATAATATTTATAGTTTTCTGGGCAAAAAGTTACATAACCTCAAAAACCAGTTAAAGAAAATGCTTGCATGACATATTGCAAAGCTTGTAAAACGAAGCTCACATGTGGAGCAAGCGAATTAAAAAACATAACAACTCTAAAAACCACAAAATTAATTTTGATACTATGCAACACACCCCTGCAATAAATTTGTTTCTTGACAATGGCTCAAACCATAAAAAATCGGTGAAGTACGCAGAATTGAAACTGACCAGCTTTTTTGCGGAACATAACGTTTCGCTTCACATTATCGACCATTTAACTCCGCTCCTTAAACAAATTACTCCGGACTCAAAAATTATTAGTAACATTCACTTGGGCAAAAGCTCAAGACCATGGTTTAACCACCATTTTACAAAAAAAAACTCTAATCGATATTTATTGACGAATCAACTGATATTGCTAATTTAGAGAATATTTGCATTTTGGTTAGATATGTAAGAAATTTTCAAGTTATAACACAATTGCTGGAGCTCGTCAATATAGATGCTCAGTAATTAAAATATTTGAAACAATTAAACTATGCTTTGAGAAAAGACATATTAGTTTGAATAATATAATATCGATGGCATCAGACAACGCATCAGTTATGATCTGGGAAAATAATTCAGTGTAAGGTATACAGCCAGAAATTGGGAGTCACCATGAAATAATTCTATTGAAATGTATTTGTCATTCATCTGCACTTGTGTTAAAATCTGCTATGGCACAGATTCCGGAACGCATAGAAAAATTGTTGAGAAATTGCGGCATATTTGTTATTTTTAAAGAACGTTATTAATTATTTCAATCGGTTTAATGCATTATTTCAGGGCGAAACTGTCCTTATGCTCAAGCTCTATGAAGAGTCGAGAAACTTACTGGCGATTCTTACCAGATATATTTTAAACCCTGAAACCGTTCAGTTAATTTCATCTGGAACATTATTAAATTACGATGAAATGGTTAATAACAAAAATCGATTAGAAATAAACGATATCGAATTCAACACAGAATTCACAGAATATATCAAAGAAAATTTAGATGAGAATCAACAGATTGAGGTAAAATCCACCTGTGCAAAATTCGTAGAAATTTGCATTGAAAAAATTGTGAGTAAATTTCCGATTAATAGTATATTTTTTAAACTCTGAAATTTTTAAACCCTCAAGTTGCTTTACACACCAATAAAAGAAATTTTTCAAAAAATTGAAAACAAATATCTAAATGTAATATTTATCAGTTGGAAGACGAGTGGAAGGATATCCTTTCCAATATTCCGAAGCAGAAAAGGAAAGTTTAGGTGTATTGGATGACCCAGGATTTTGGAAAATCATTGGCACCAGAAAGGCTTTAAATGGAGATTTTCCCCCATTTAATTATGTTAGTAAATTTTACGTTGTCGTTACCACATTCCAACGCAGATGCAGAGTTTTTATTTTTATATTCAATATCAATGAATGTGATATTTTTTGTGTAAATTTTAAATTTGTTAAATTTTAAAGCAACACACAAAGTTTTTAATAAATTTGTAACAATAAATCTAATTAATTTGGAAATAAATATATTTTTCAAATTTGCAACCAGTTTGTAAATATAATCTGAAAGCCTTAATATTGCTTTGGAGATTAATTTAAGAAGCAAAATGCACAAAATACAAAATCCTTATGGAGTATATTTTAAAAATTCAGAATTAAGTATGTACACAGAAAAACTCGCTAATAATATGAAATTGTTTAAACGTTATAAAGAAGCAACAGAAGAAAAACAAATTTTCGCCGACGGTAATAACACAAATTTTCCTCATTATAAAGTAAAAATGTATTTATTTCCGTCAACACTTTGTATAGAGGAAAATTGAATGAATGAAAATACTGTTTGTTATTACGGGCACTGGGTAAATATTTAACGCATATATATAATAAATTATTAAACAATAATATATACTTACGTTTTGCATAAAACAGCTTCGAATAATCGCAATCCATTGATGATTCTCGTTTTTCGTAGTAAATTTTTTTGAATATTTACAAAAATTATTAAAACATTAAAACCAGAACAAAATATTTTATAATAACAAAATAACCACCATACACTATTTTTCACTAAACAATATAAAATAATATAAATTTGCACCAAATTACTATTTTATTTATATTTTTTTTTTTATAAATTTTTATTTTTCTTATAACAATAATAACATAAACCACACACTAAAATAAATAATAAAATTAAAATAAAGTAAACAAATATAATAAAATCATTTCACTATTTTATAGTTTTAAAAAAATAATAATTTTTCCAACTTTGCATAAATATAATTATTTTTATTATATATTCGGTAGTGCATTAATAAAAATCGGGGGTATAATTATTATTATTGTAACCAAATTAATTTGTAAACATATTTTAATTTTGTATAATATAATAAACATTCCATAACTAAAAATAATTTAGCTGTTGATTTTTATTATTATGACATAATCATGATCATTGATAATAAATTCACTATACATAATTTATATTTATTTAATCTCTAATTATTTACATATTTTTTAATTTATTTCCCTTAACAAAAAAAAAATTCATATTTTCTGTAAATAGAATTTATAGTATAGAGTATAACAATGCACACACTTAAACACAAAAATTATTTAAATACTGCGTTAAAATTTTAAACTTTTGATTGATATTTTCCACTCAAATGAAAATAATTTATAATCTGTATATATGTATGTATATAATGAGAAAAACAATAGGCAAAAAAAAAAACGAAAACAAATGGAAAATTTATTTTTAAAAATAAATATATAAATTATTCAAATTTCCCGACGCACACGAATTTTTAGCAATAACAAAACAAAATAAAACCAACAAAAAAAAACAACCGACAAAAAATAGAAAATTACTATACACACACTCTGTGATTGATTCGATTCACTCTCGATCTATTCTGCTAACGATTTTATTTTTTTTTTATTTTTATTTGTGTCTTAACTCAGTTCGTAATCTATATACGTATTTTCTTTGCGCTCTCTCAAACAAAACACGACGACGGCATAAACATAACTGAATTAAATAATTTTTTTTTTGTTATTCACACACAAAAACAAGAAGAAAGAAGAAATATATTATGTATAAAGCAAAAAAAAAGTCAGTAACAACAACAACTACAAAAAAAAACGGAATGACTTAAATTATTTCAAAAATATCTTAAAAGAAATTCAAAGAAAATGTTTTCCTTTTTTTTTTTAATTTTTAAGTATTTTTTTTTTTATTGTTTTTCCTCTCTGCGATTGTTGTTTAGTTTTTCATGAAAAATTCGTTTTTGATTCAACAATCATCATCAACAAACCGTATATAGAATATAAACTCACTCATCGTTTTGTTATACTTACATATACATATATTCGATGACGAGTATGTCCAAAATACTAAGAGATCTATTTATAAATTTTCTGTCTATAAAAGCAATAATAATGATTCCAAACGATATAAATTTAATCATTTTATAATGATTATACTCTTCTTATACTATCTATATACATACATACATACATACATAAAAACGATGATAACACATACAATACACGCATACACATACAGCGAACGCAAAAAAGAAAAATTATGAATTTCCATTCTATAATTTTCATTAAAATGTATACACAAGACACAACTTCAGCAAAGCACAGAGAACAATATGTCAAAAAGAGATAAATCAAATTGAGAAAATTCTTTTTTCTTCTATTTCATTTTCGTCCTGCTTCTGCTTCCACTTCGTCTTCTTCATTTTCTGCCACGACATTTTCATCTTCTTCTTCTTCTTTTATACGTTTTATTATTATCTGTTTGTATTTTTGAATTGGAAAATTTATTTTAAATGGAATTTTCATTTTTCCTCTTTTTTTTTTTTTCTTCTACTTGTCTTTATTTTCTCTCTGCTCGGGCTCTTGTTTATAATTTTTAATGAAATTGAAAATTTGTACAAATTGAAAAAAACAAAAAAAAGCAAAAAAATCTTGCTCGTACTTTATATGTACTTAAGATGGTGTATGTAGATTTTTTGTGTTTTGCCATTTTATCTTTTGTGTACATGTGGTCTATTAGTACATTCATTACACACAATAATATAGTATCCTTTTCTTGCTGTAATAGTAATTCTTACATAATAAGTTTTTGTATAGTTAGAGTGCTGGTTTGCATTAAGTTCTTACCCCTATAAAATGTTTCAGTACTGGCGTAGGTAATGTTTTTTCCAATATACGGTTTGGCCCTTCTCTAAATTTATGATATCCAGTAAAGGTGATCTTCTATACCTTCTAAAGATCCACATAAGCCCGAAGGTATAATCTTAAAGACGTACTTGCATGTTTATTCATTATTATTTTTAAAGTTGGCTGGAATCCAAGCAGGTTCCACTCTCAATGCCACTCTGAGCCCATGCTGCAAACCGAGGATTCTATCACAATTCGCAACCTGTATAACAGCTTAATCTGGCAAACTGAAACAGCTTAAACCAGGTTAGGGATGACAATTGACCCACATTTAAAGATATATGAGTAAGAAATCGGGACCTAACTACCTCGAAAGCGGAACAACCACAAACAAAGTGAATGCTGTCATCGTCATCTTCAAGACAGTTGTCACACAAGGAATCTTGAACAAGTCCCATTCTTTATAAATGGTGTTTAAAACGGCCATGGCCGGTCAGAATAACGGCCAGAACTCTCACACCAGTTGGTGTTTCTTCAAAGATAGAGCAAACTGTGTGAGCCTCAGATTAGGTTCACAAATGAAGTACTTAGCCACTCGGCATGTAGTGGATGCTAGCCAATTACGCTTAGCCTGCAAAAACATGTAGTTCTCAATAGCTTTCATACCACAATTAAAGGTCAGGGGAACTGCCGATTCAGGCCCAATGAATTTCATAATGGTGCCTGCTTTAGCTAAAACATCAGCTATCTGATTACCTTCAATACCACAATGAGCCACAACCCATATAACCCTGACACGATTATTAGAGCAAAGGACGTTAATAAAATGTTTACAGTCCTTAATAAGTTTGGAAGTGATCATAGGATCACTGAGAAAGAGAAATCGAAGCAGAATTCTGGCAGTAATTTGTCATTAACCATATTGATTTCTGGTATATATGAACTGAATAAATTGCAGATTAGTCTATGACCTGTGATCAGGCCGAGAGCGTTTCACGTACCAATACACCGCAATCGAAAGGCAGTGGAGCATGCTGTGCCTAGGATGACCGACTGCAGTGGGGCAGAAATAAGAGTGCTCGCAAAGCAAGTATAGAAGACGAGGACAAAGCACCCGTAATAGCTCGATAAGCCATACCTTGTATATGCTATTAAGCTTCGCAATGACAGAAACTGACTGTACCACAGGCCACCAAACAACAAGCGCGTAAGATAGTATAGGTAAAGTTACAGATTTGTAAACTAACATTAGCATTTTGGGGGCTAGACCTCACGACTTTCCAAATGCTCAAGGAGAGTGTACTGTCCAGAATGACACCCAGATGCTTCGCTGTGTCGAATCTAGCGATCGTTTCTCCAAAACGAGAAGGAGCAGACTACGTCTGGAGAAGACTATCACACTAGTTTTCGATGCATACTTGGAGAGCGCGTTGCGTTAATTCTGATAGTACATTAAGGTATTTACCCTGAACCAGAACGATTAAGTCATCAGCATAACTCTGAGCAGTGAACCAGTGATTGCTGTAGTGATTGCTGTAGTTTTACAAGAAATTCGACAATAACTAAGAGACACAGGAGAGGTGACAGGACACCTCCCAGGCGCTAACCTTTGGTAACTTTTTCCGAAATAGAAAGGGAGTCCAGCTCGGCCACAGCAATGCGCGACCTCAGCAAAGATACAATGCAAGTATGTATAACAATGGTTTGGTCAATTCCAAAATTGGAGCAGGCTTCAGTGATGGAAGTGAAAGAACTACTATCAAAGGCAATATCGAGGAAAGTGCCCACAAGAAAATACTTATGTTTATTCATAATCCAAGCCTATGATGATCTGTTCGAAGCGAGACTACAATTTGATGACAAAGATATCCCAGTCATATTTAAGTCGAACAGATTGCTAATTATGATTGAAAACGATTGGTTGAAATTCGTGCATCAAGTGTCGAGTTTAAACGTATCTGAACATTTTGCACGTGATTAAAACTAACAAACTGAAAAAGTGAAAAGTGGTCATTAATATACTCAAATGACAAATGAATGAATCAATATCGCGTTAAAAAAATCTTTCCGTTCTTTAATAGACCATCTGCTTTTAATTCCGTTTATTGTGGCTACCATTTCCTTTTGCCATGGAAAGTGTTTAGAAAATATCAAAATGTGATTTTGACGGGGAAAGGGAACGGTAACATTGTAGCTCAAGCTTAAGACTCTACTTTACTTAATTGATATAAATGTGGTCTTCAAATTTCGTCTTCGATGCAAGAATGGTTTAGGATTCAACTAAAAGCCGTATGCATTTTAGTTCACTCTTTTTTAATTAGATGTCATATCATAGGTGACAAAGAAACATTGTTTCTTGTATTATTTTGCAAATTTCGATAGCGGAGATTTACACAATTTTTAATATAATTTTAGACGCATTTTTGGAATTTAAAGAACGACATCAATTTTGATTCTTGTTCTAGGTAAAGTAAAGCCTTAAGGTATTATTGATTTGGGCAAAAGATATCCTATTTTGAAAATGACCAATTTAACGTACATACATACATATATGTACTTCATTTGCTCATCTGATGATAATTTTACTCAATTATCGCAGAACACATCTATATATACGTAGGGACCGCATTACCAGTAAACGATTAATCGATTAACCGGTAAAGAAAAAATTAATTTACCGATCAATGCGGTAAATGTTGGTAAAGAAATATTAGAAGAAATTACTTGGAAATTCACAAATTTCTGATGGAAAATATGGTGTTGCTACTAAATATTTAAATTTAAATTGTTGACCAACAAAATATTTCATACTCACGTGATAACATTGATTTAAATATTAATAAAGTCAAAACAACAGTGAGAATGTTGCCAATTCGGCAGTCGATAAAAAAATGATAAAATACAGCAGCAAAATATTAAAGATGAGGTGGGACAAGATCTCGTATCAATCTTAAATTGCAATATACAGCAGGTGTAACAGCCTGTTAGAGTGATATTGTAAAGATGTACGCTCGAGCGGGTGAACTGCCTACTTGGAAAAACAAAACTCATTTTAACTCTTGTTTACTGGGATGAATACATATTACATTAAAGAATGCTTCAGATTTGATAACAATAAATTTATGAACAGATTCAGTGGACGGCGCACTAGCTGAACCGTCAACATCATCATTCACCATGAAAGAATGTTTGCAACTAGTGATCAAATAATAAAATGATGAAAGTAGTTGCACGAAGTAGAGTAAGTAACTATACCGATGCGTAAATCAGCACCGTTTCATGACTAAACGTGCAAATGTATAATTTGAAAAACTGTTAGTTATTACCTGCTATTGGCCTTGAGAATTCATAGACCGCAGATGGTCTATGCCAGTATTCCACCATGTTAGTATAGTTCACTTTATTTAATATCTTGTTGAAGGAACGTACTATGTCCCCACAACAATACATTATTTCCTACATTATGTTAGGATGATGATAGAGATCATTGGATGCGACCATTGGATTGTTGAAATTATTGTATTTTAGATTCAATTAACTGAGTTGAGTGTAACAATAAATCATAATTAATGATTTGCAGAGTATTCGCTATTTTATTTTTCGCGCTTCAACCAAATATATTAATAATATAGCTCGAAACCTAGTGCCATAAATTCAACAGCCTCTGTCAAAATGCATAAATTGTCTCCTGGTGTTTGAGAAAATTGAGATGGTAGGTATTTAAATTTCACATATAATTGAAAATTTACTGGAAAGGTTGAAAAGTTTTTATATTTTCAGCAGTTAATTGAGTTTTATTATTTATTTTCAAAAATTTGGAAAATTTACTAGATATAACTCCAAGTTCAGTAAAGGATTAAAATCTATACAGACACCAACGTGCAACGGCCTCTGTGTCTACCGTATGGCACCGCACGCAGAACGCGCACGAGCTAATTTCAATTTCATTTAATTTTTTCTATGGATACAGCTTCACAACCGGTATCCTTAAATCTCCAATTATCACTATACATATACAGAAGAAGAATCTATGATAAAACATCGGCCTGATATTTATTTAATGTTTCAATCACGGTTAATGGTAAACTTACAGATTCAGTATAAACATCGATCTTTATCATTCTAAATATTATGAAGATAATTTCTGACGGTTACGGCAAGGCTGCAAATTGGATATATCCATCGGTCAATGGTTTCAGCCTGTAAATTTATTTTAACACAACCGTTAAAGAGATATTTCTTCTCTGTATGTACACATCTTTTACTTTAAAATGTTCATATAACAATGTTGCGTTCGGTTCAATAGTATAACAGTACAATTCTTATTCGTCGTTCATGTGATTATATGCCAGCTTGTTTATATCTAACAAATAGTTATTTCAGGTACTCTATATCATGTTCAAATTTAGTTCGTTTTCAACCAACCCAACTAACTAATCGAACCCAAAGGAATATAATTGGTTTGAATATACATTTTGTTATATTCTCTGGCGATAAAGAAATATTGGCACTGATAGCAGATTTTTTCTTTAAATTAGTACGTACTGTTACGTAATCGGTATTTTAGACAGACTCATTGAATCAGTCTTAACCTTTGTGTCAACACAATATTTAATTTTATAAAGCGTTTTGTATATGAAAATGTAAAATGCACGCTGTTCTATAGATGGTAGATACAATGAAGTACAATACAATACGTAAATGATTTGCCTAATTCTTGAAGATTGTTTCTTCTTTTGCAGGTGACTTTGGATGACTTCGGATTATTGACGATATATATAATTTGAGCCGCTAAAAATGCTAAGAGCCACCGTTTGGTTTGACGTTCAGTAGTATACTCGCCTAGCATTTTAGCAATGGTGTCAACTGCAACTTTTGTGGATTTGTAGTAGTGGATGATATCTGGTTTATTTTTAGCACCACTAACGGCCTGTTCAACTAGCTGTGACACCACTCTTTCACCTTGGTTCACTTCTCGCGGCTCATGTGTCAATTTTCCGGTGTTTATATCGGTTTGGAATGGATACGCTGTTTTGCATCGCATATCAACCAGCATTTGATGCCATATTTGGCCGGCTTCGAGGGAATGAATTGGGTAAATTTAGCCCTTCCTCTATAAGGAAAAAGTTTTTCATCGACTGTTACTCCCTCGTATGGTGTAAAATTTGAGCAAATCCCTGATTGCTGCAGCTTTATCATTTTTGATTCGTCCTACTCGTGTATATCGCACATATCAGACGTAAAAATATATTTAAAAGCCTGGAGTAATGTGAGGTTCCTAGTGGGCTTATTAAGGACACCGTACTGCTTCACTATATTATGTGAAAGAACGCGATGGGTATTAAGTGGTTCCCTTGCCCATCTTGTCCCACCACGTGCATTAAACGGTTGATTTGGTGCAGCTGATAGGTGGTTTTCATCAATATTTTGGTCTGTATATTCATTATCATCATCTTCGTCTAAATCTGGAACTTCCTCAATCAGTTGTCTAAGGTATTCCTTCTTTTCTTCATGGGTGTTAAGAACTTGATCACTTATATTTGCCATATTTATTCCATAAATCTAACGTAATGCACACGTACTATGAATAACATCAGTAACTACTAAGAATATCATCAGGGGTTCACAACTGTTTTATTTTACAAAAAATGTATTTGTAAATTATTAACAAATCCGTTACTTTCCTTTTTTGACATTAAGTACAACACAAGTAATTAAAATTTTATAATTATAAAGTGTAACGCATGTTATTTTAATATTTTATAACACTGTACACCCGGGTGTGATCGTGTTGTATTAAGGATATCGAAAGAAAAACAAGGCCTTTAGAAAAATGTTTATTTTCCATATTTAGGTGACTACTGAAAAACTCAGATTTACAGAAATTTGCCATTATATTGATTTTTACATCGGAAAACTCAAATACAAACCCAGGTGTGCCGTGTTGACAGAAAGGTTAATACTGTTAACGTGGTTCTACAATTTAATAATACCAATGTCATTACTATTAAATTTAGTATTTAAACTTCCACTTCGATCGGATATAATTAAGCGAATTCACGGCCGGGAGCATGAATTTTCAATTAATGCTAGAGTTTCGATTCCAGCCGCAGTGCTATATGACAAATGGTTTTGAACGGTAAAATCAATAATATTTCAATACAACTTCTTCAAACATGCCCGCAGCTATGTATAGATACAAAAATATTATAACATCATGAAAATGCAAAATTTCCGCACCAACAAGTATTTAAAACATTATTTTTTCTTAATTTGAATAAATTAACAAACGGCTAATTGATGTGTAAATACTAAAAATTAGGGCATCGATAAAGTAAACAAAACTCTCAAACTCTTGCACAACTTCCACCCTTTTTCAAACTATTACTCATCATATAAAAATCCAGTAGGTACTCTAAATATGTAATGTACCAGACGATGAAAAGTACTATTTAAAAGCTTACCACTACAACCGAACCATCACCAAAATAAATCATCAAGTCACACAGTAAATGTAAAAACATGTGCAAAACTTCCCCTCTTGATTTTCCGATTAACCCTATCAAAAATCATTTTATTGTTTTTTTTTTCTATTTTATCACACTTTCTCTCTCTCTCTCTCTCTCGGTCTGCAGGAAAAATAAAAGAAAAGCATCTAAAATTGAGAAAATAAAATTCCTTTCCTTCACATTCCGCACTCATAATTTGTGCTGTATGTATGTATTTGTGGAACGAAACAAAAAAATAGCAGAACTGAACACAACACAAATTTTCATTATACAAGAACTCTGTTTTTGTGCCGTTTTACGGTTCATTTTCCCGTCGCACAACAACAACGAAAAATGGAACGAAAATACCAAAACGAACGAAAAAAAAGGAAAATATTTTCAATTTTCAGTCACCGCGTGGTTTAGTACATCTATATAATTGTATGGATAATGTGTATAGCATATTTTTCATACTAATATCTTACTACACACACCACTACACATTTCGTTTTCGCATTTACTAAATAATTAGCTATATAGTTTTTAATAACATCTTAATTTTTTTTTATTTATTTAACTTTTCGATTTTCGTATTATGTCTGTTTTTCATTTTTCGTGTATAATGTGAATTCAAATCAATTTACACATAGCATCATAATTCGAGTTAAACGTACTCGTATGTACATTAAATGTTACTACTTATATTTAAAAAAAAAATGTTTTGTTTTAACATTGAGAATTAAATATGTATGTATGTTATGTACATAATACATATAAAAATAAAACTATTAGTGGTAATTACTATAATTATTTTGAAGTGTTGTGTGTATGTCATCATGACTAATTAATGACATCACATTTATTTGCTTTTGTTGCATTTTTTATATACATATGTACTATAGTTTGCATTTTCGTACATTTTTCGCAATAATTATAACTTCTTTTTCTTAAATACATATTTGACTTTTGAGTTAATGGTTTAGCTCCACTAATTTTATATAATACGTAGTTTATACGGTTGTTTAATATAAAAGTCATTTACATCACAATACTCGTACATACTCATACGTGTATCACATTTATCACAAAAATGTCCAACGCCGTCGGTACAAGAAATCAAAAATTTTATATTTAAGATAGTGTAGTATGCTTCCGAACTACATAGATGCTAGCAATGCATACAAAATATCAGACAAACTATTTTAGATTAATTCGCGTTATGGGGTCACAAATTAGTTTAATAGATTCTTGTTTTAATTTCAAATCTATCAGTGATCGACTATTACTATAATTAGTCAGCTGCTATAAAATTGTGCCACCCACCTTAGTGATTCTAGATTTGATTCAACATTTATTTAAGCATTAAAATGTTTGTAAATTTGCGAAAATTTTAAGTTCCTCATTTAAAACTCGAGTCTTTAGTCCAGTTCTAATATACTTATTATATATTCATATGCGACATCATAGCCCCACAGATAGCCTCTCAAGCAGAAGTGATGAGTCACGAGTAACGAAAACAGACAAAAAAACTCCCCATAGACGACATAAATCAAATTAAGCGTTTGATATTTAGGAAACATAATACTTTTGATCAGCGATTACAGAAACTAGAATACAGCACTAAGGGAGCCATCCCTAAACAAAACCATGTCTATCGACTTAAGAATTTTATGATTGAATGCCAATGAACTCCAGCAACACCAACAGGAATTGCAAATGTAGACAATTAATTAATTTAAAAATTATAAAACATATCACACTATTCACCCGGGAAAGGGAGGTAGTGCTCTTATATTTAGAAATAGTATTAAGCACTTCGAGGAATTAAAATATGAAACAGAACAAATACAAGCAACAGCTGTTAAAATCAAGACCAAAAATAACTCTATTAGTGTTATTGGAATTGACTGCCCACCGAAATACTCTCTAAAAGAAAAAGATTATCTTGAATTTTTCAGTAAATAGGGAAAAGGTTTGTAATTGGAGGAGATTTTAATGCAAAAAATATCCACTGGGGTTCTACACTAACAACAACTAAAGGTAAAGAACTCCTCAATGCTATCAGAAAATATGATTGCGAAGCCTTATCAAATGGTAAACCGACCTACTGGCCAACTGATCCAAATAAAATATCAGATCTAATTGATTTCTTCATAGTGAAGAATAAATTACATACATATATAGACTAAAGTCTTGACTTAAGCTCTGATCACGCCCGAATAGTTTTGACATTAACTTTCTGCCGTCCCTCGGGTCCATTTTGACCCAAATGAACTTGGTATTTTGGATATCTTGATAAATATAAACATCACAAATGTGCGACTAAGTGACTTCGTCTAATATGTTCTAAATATGTATTATACGCACATTTAATAATTTTCGATTAAGCGTTACATTGCTATAAAATAAGTAACACTAAATATCCTCGGGTTCAAAAATGGACCATAGTAATTGTATACGCAAATAGTTGTTATTTTCCCATTAGCATGAATTATATTGCTTGTGACGTATATTCAGAAGAACCAGTATTGTCATACAAATCTAAAGATAAACAGGTTGAATGGTTTTCTAGTCCGAACTTGGAAGGAGTTCGGGTTTATAGAGACGATTGGAAAGCTTTGGATGACATAGAGCTGGAAGCCTATATTGGTCTACTGATATTAGCTGGTGTGTATAAATCCACTAATGAGGCACTGGATAATTTATGGCATGAACACAAAGGCCGATATATTTTCAGTTGCACTATGTCGTTGAAAAAATTCATAACTATTTCAAGGATAATAAGGTTTGATGATCGCAGTAGACGAGGTACTCGCAGAAGTATGGACAAGATGGCCCCAATTCGAGAGTTGTGGGATAAATGGGTAGGAATACTGCCAAACTTGCTCAACCCAGGCGAAAACGTAATTGTCGATGAACATTTGGTTGAATTTCGTGGAAGTTGCCCGTCTCGGCAATACATCCCATATAAAATTTTCTTCAATGTTCTAGTTTACCGGAAACACAACTATGGTGTCTTATGTCCCGAGAAAAAACCAGTGTGTCATCCTGCAAAGCAAGCTCCATAACCGTAAAGAAATTCCAAATGATGCTGAAAAAACCAGGCATAATTTTGGATTATAATGCGATAAAAGGTGGCGTCGATACGGTGGATAAAAAGGTCGCGTGCTATATCTTTCAAAGAAAAACACATAGATGGCCAGTAGTGGTGTTTGCTCATGTATTGGACGTGTCAGTTGTCAATGCATTTGTGCTATTCACTAGCGTTTACCCTGATTGGAATATATATATATATATATATATATATATATATATATATATATATATATATATATATATATATATATATATATATATATATATATATATATATATATATATATATATATATATATATATATATATATATATATTCATCATCGAGTGAGTCTCATACCAACAATTTATGTCATCAGTGTGTAAAGAACTAATAAAAGCCAGGCAAGGAGAATATGGCAACTGAAGATAAAACTAAGCTTAACAATCTGACTCAGCTACTTAAAAAGGGAAGGAAAGATCTGAAAGACGAATCTATCAGTAACTAACTCAAAAAATTATTTAATGATATTAGTACTGATTATTCTCTCTGAAGAGCAACCAGAAAAATTAAAAGGCCAATAATGCAGATTCCTCCAATCAGAACAGAATATAAAAAGTGGTCCAAAAATAACGAAGATAACTAGAAAAAATATTTGAACCACATGATGACCAATCAAAAAGCCAAAATAATAACTGGAGAGGTTGTGAAGAAAACCTACGAATAACACCATAAGAAGTCATGTATGAGATAAAAACAATCCGAAAAAGGCGCCTGGTTATGACCTTATCCCAGCAGAAATTTTAAAATAACTACCAAGGAAAGCTTTATTAAAGCTCACCAATATTATAAATACCGCCTTTCGATTGAAATATGTACCCAGCCTGTGGATAATTGCAGAAGTAATTATGATTCCTAAACCTGGGAAACCACCACACATAACTGGATCTTACAGGCAAATATCGTTATTACCAGTTATGTCTAAACTCTTTAAGAAGTTATTAGGAAAAAGTAATATAGTAAAAAGGCTAAAACATTAGATCCAGTACACAGAATAACTAATATTATTGAAATAGCATTAGACGAGAAAAAAGTCTGCTCAACGATATTCTTAGACGTTGCATAGGCTTTTGATAAAGTTTGGCACGAAGGACTTAACTATAATGTTAATACATTATAGTTAAGTCCTTCGTGCCAAACTTTATCAAAAGCCTATGCTCTAACGTAGAAATCATCCAAAGATTTCAAAACAAAGTATTAAGGAACATCGCTGAAGCACCATGGTATGTTAGAAACAGAGACCCCCATATGCACCTTAAAGTGAACACTGTTTCAAAGGATATTCCAAAAAAATTCACTGAGACATAGGCAAAGGCTCGAACAACATGTTAACACTGAGGCAACTAAGCTGTTAAACAACACAGATATTGTACGCGGGCTCAAACGAACTAAACCTTTTAAGCTGGTGTAATTGCTAGTGTAAACAGCGTAATGCTGATCTAAAATTCACAATAACGTTAAGATTTACTTCAATTTATCAGATACTATGGAACACCAGTAGCAGGAAGCCACAGATTAATACAACATAGTAAATTAAGTATTTTGTCAATAATGTTGATTTGGCATGGAATTCACTGGTCCATCGTTTCATAAACCCAAACATTGAGTTCGCTTTGGCTACGATGTTATCTATATACCTGTTAAATGTCATGTTTTGAATAAATGTGACACCCAGATCCATAGTTTCACAAATACGTTGTAATTCGGCGCCCTTGATTTTGTATTTATTGATTATGTGCAATAATAAGCACGTTAGCATTTTTTATAACCGATGTAACCTAGTCGGTGAAAACCAGAAATGTTCAGGGTCTAATAAGTAATGCTTGGGGAACACTGATAACTTTGGATTTCTTATTTCCAATTAACACATATTGAGTGCGATTTGTTAAATACGAACTGAACCATTTTACAAATTTGAAAGAAAATCGAAATCCGTGAAGACTCAAGGTCCTTTCAATGACAAATAGAATCAAATGCTTTGCTAAAGCTTTACTAGTAAATTCCACTAATTTGTGGAAGCTGATGTGCCTGGTATGAATCCATGTAAAATAGATGATGGTATATTATCCGGCCCACATCCGTCGCCAAAGGCAGTCAGTGCCGACATAATAATTTCATCAGTAATACTAAGAGAAAAGATCGATATATTGTTGCTGTTATTCAATGTTTGGGCCGAATTCACATTATTGTCTGTTGGTCTATATATACAGATTTAATAAAGGAAGCAAACATATCACCTATTTCCTTGGCGTCAGAGCTGATGGTGTTATTGTAAGACCTATTGGTTGGGTACCCCTCAATTTCGCGTTTAGTTTAAAAAAGTATTTCCAAAATTGTTTAGGGTTGGTTTTAATATTATCTTGGACATCACCTAGAGGGGGGTTGCCAAAGATACCCTCAGATCGGAAGCAATCACTAGAGCACTTACAGGTCTGGAGGTAGATAGGTCACTCAGAGAGTGGATAGGTCAAATGCTTATATAGAGGCAGGTCCCTATGACAGCTAATCTGGGTGGGACCGTCAGCCAGTACTCCTCTGTAGATTTGTGAGTGAAGGCAGGTGTATTATCCACCTTCTGTGGAATTTGATCATTAATGACCTGCTACTAAACCTGGTCAAAGTGAAGCAACAACATCCACGAGGACCACCACTCAATACGCGAATGATATTGCTATAGCAGTCTTTGGAAAATATCCCTATACACTAAGCGAACATTTGCAATTATTTCCTCAGTATGATCTGCATTCCCACCAGAGACGAATGGGTGAGTGAGACGGTTATGAACATTGAGGAGCTGAACTTCTTTACGGATGGTTCAAAAAAGGATGGAGCGGAAAGGGGTGTTGGGTGCTGGAGTGTCCTGTAAGGCCATGGGGATTTACCTCTCTTTTCGTATTTTTGACTTTTGTAGCGTCAAGCTGAGCATATCGCGATAATGGAAGTAATTGACTGGTTGAAATATAGTGCAATATCTACACGGGATATTCATATTTTTACAAACAGTCAGGCTGCTATTAAAACACTATAATCACAATACCTTACGTCGAAGGTAGCCCAGAATTGTTTGGTATCTTTAAATGATATATAGCTGATCAGTTTAACATCCGGTTAACGGATGGCAGGGGCATTTCAATATTGTGGGAATGTGTAAACTGGTGGTTCAAAAGGAAGCTATCAGAGAAACAAATGGCGGATGGTCTAACACCAATTCGTGCGTGATAACCTAAACTTGACCGGTCAAGATCCAGACTAGACGTCCTCACTTATAATTTCTGCAGTATCTTCGAAGATGAAGTGCAGTACTTTTATTTAAACAACATTGCTGGTTAGAGTGCCGCCAGTCTACACATTCAAAATAAAAATACTTTGAAAAATTAGTTAAGGAAATTCTTTTATTTATTTTCGGAGTGTGTGAAAATTGTGGTATGTATAATTCAAATAAATTCGTTTCAGTTGATTTAACGAAACATTTTGACAATAAAAAATATAAACAATTCTGACTAGGAAAAATAATAACAATAATAATCCAGCAGAATATACTCGTATATCCTAATTGTCGAACCGTTTTTGAATTATTTATAAAATGTCCAAAAAGTAAACACATTTTACTTGAATCTGTATAACGTTGGAGATGGGTTGGAACACATTAAATTTAGCTTGATTTAAATTAAGTTTGATTAATGATTGAATGTCTAATTTCAAATTCTCTAGAATTAACGATCTCTTTTTTTGCAACATTTAAATTGAGTAATATATCCAAATTTGAGTGGACTCTATACAGAATTTTAATAAAAATTGACTAGAATTTGAAAAACAAATTAGTTATTTTGTTTATAAAGTCGAATCGACCTAATTAGTAAATAAAAATAAAGAATTTGTATAGATTTCAATTCCTCACAGAAACGCAGTCTCCCTGTCACCAGAGTTAGTGTGCCGGCTTAGCGGATCTAGTCAAATATATCGTTATTGTCTTAATTGTCTCAATATAATTTATTTAATTGGAATTTCATAACTACAAATACTCGTTATGGTATACTAAATATAAGCTATAAAATCGCGATAAAAATGTCTACCGAATTTGCTTAAATAAATATTTTCATCATTTCATAAACGATATGGATATGTATGTATATATCTATATATACATATAACATTCAACATATTCAACAGGTTCACATAAATCTATAAGACTATAAGCCATGATATTAAATGAACAAATACTACATAACAAATTTTTGGTTTGGATTCGAGTCGCTCTGGCTGATGGTGGAAAATACGGGGAAATACGAGTAACTTGTTGAACGAAAACAAAATAAAATTTTATTTCTCCCATTTCAATTTTTTTTTTTATCGTACTCGTAATTCTAATGTATGTAGTGTTATGTGTTATTCATATTGTTTACAATTTTCAATTAAATGCGCAAATATGGGATTTTGCGCGATAGTACTGTAATTTTTTAAAATTATCAATATACTCGTACAAGACAAACACAACCAAACTAAATTTATCAAACTGCGAATTTATGTGGAAATTAGAAACAATTGAATATTTGAGGTTTTCATATATTTTATTTTCTGAATTTTCTTTCTTTCCTCAATTCAATATGTCAAATTTGTGGTTGATGTAAATGTTATTGTTATAATTTATGTACTTTTATTATGTGGGTAAATCCGGTTTACATTTTAATTGTAATTTTCAGACATCCATTAAACACTATACGTCTTACAAACTTTTTATGGAAAATTGACCATTAACAAATATTATTTAATCCACCTTATAAATTATAATACGAGTAATGGTTGGTACCACTACAGTCTTCCCACGAAAATAAAGCCTAGGTGTTATAAGTGAATAATACGCCTACGGAGCGTACTATTCGTTTACAACGCCTATGCGTTCTATTACAGTCATAATGGATGTTTTTTTTTATTCATTCTGAAAGTTCTGAATATTCCGAAATTGCTTTTAGTCATTTTTTTATTCATTCTTTTTATTCTTTGCCTACTATTCCATATTCTTTTATTCCTTCGGAATTTTCTGAACGTATTCTCTTTGTACTACGCCAAAAGATAGAATAAAAAGAATATTCCGACAATCGTGACATTTCCATTTTTATGTATACAATTGTTTTTGTAATTTTTCAAATCAAAATGGAAAATATTAGTTATAATAATTATAATGATAAAGGTAAGCGTTTAATAGTTATGTTTAGTATAAATGTTGGTTTTAGTGTAAAATTAAATTATTATAAATAAATAAATAAATTTATTGTATACAATTTTTTGTGGATGTTTTTAATTTCAGCCGAAAACAGTAGCTTCAAATGGAGCCCAGGTGATATACGATACCTTATAAATTTATTTCTGGAGAATTCAACGTCGTTTGACAGATTCCCCAAAAAAAAAGTGTGGAATGATATTGCAGGTAATTTTATGTAAAAAAGGTATGTATTATTCGATTTTTTAATTTTTTGGATTATTTTATTTTTAGATGCACTATCCAGTACCAGAAGTAAAAAAGTCACGGGTGATCAATGTAATGGGAGGTGATGAACAATCGTCCAGAAATCAACCCTCCTGCAACCTGTGCCAGCGATGAACCAACTGTGAGGTTGAACCGTGAAACGGATTCTGCTGGAACAGGCTGCAGTGAGTACGATTTCTCGGACATAATAGAGGAAATCACAGTCACTGCTCCAACATCTTCCCTTACAAGAAAAAGAAAAGCTGCAGAGGATGAGCGAAATAAAAGGCATAACGAAAAAATGGCCAAGGCGGACAAATTTTTGAGAAATTAGTTAACAAAATATAATTAGTCGTTATTTTACTTAAATTTATATTTATTAATAAAAACTGAAGTACAAAATAAACATAAATATGTCAGTTATCATTCATTTAAAATCCTTAGGATCTGGTTCCTTTTTGCAATGCCAATTGATTTTTGGGGTTAAGTTTTCCAATTTCATCGTCTGAATCGCTGGAATCACCGTCGAAAATTAAATCCCAACTAATTTTGGAGCACAGAACTAAGCCAATTAATTTTTCATTGTTCATTTCAAATTAACTATGTATTTATAGAAACTACTTTTTCCTTTAGCAGATGAGTGTAGCGACTAATAACACAACACACAAGACACAATAAACAAAAATTCAAAGTTGTCAAAAAAGTATTTTATTGTATTTTTTTATTCCATTTCGTACGGAATATTCTTTGGTCACGTGATCGCTATTCTATTCCTTCTATTCTTTCTGTGGAATGAATCAAAAAAAACACCCAATAAATACAATTTAATCTTTTTTGCCTAAACAAGTTAAAATTGTACAAAATAGTCCTTGTAGCAAAAATTGTAATTACAAATATGCTTTACTAAATACATTATGTTTCGATTATTTTTACGGCGTATATACGTGCTAATATTTTTTTTAAATTTTTTTATATTGCTGACAGGGTTAAAATTGAATTACTTATTTACATGTATAGTATTACATATACTATGTACATATTACACGGGAACTTTACCACAGCTCTAAACGCTGATATTTTAGTAAGAAATCTACACGCTTTTAACTATTTATTAATTGTATTTCATTGTTAACTCGATTCTAAAATAGAGAACCGTTAAACTCAATTTTACCACTAATAAGTTGAATATGTATGTAGTTACAGGAAATACTTACAGGAAATACTTACTAACAATTTTAATTATGATGAGTTTATTCAAAATAATCCCGAGCTACCAGTCAACGAGGCAAGTTTTTTTGACACAATTGATGGTATAGGTGATTGGTTTTGGCCAAATCAAGCGGCTACAAGCTTTTTTGCTTGTATTCATAAAATAAAGCAAAGCAATTCATTATTGGATCAGTTTATTCAACATTACTCATCTAAATTAATTAATTTTATTAAAAACCACCCAGATACAACAGAAATTTTGGATGAAGATGACGAAAACCTTATTAAATTGGGTGAGATCTCATCAACAAATTTAGAAATTTTTGCAGTTTCTTAACTAGAAAAATGGAATTTGAAAGTAACCGAAATTGATGAGAATTGTATCGAAATTAGTTCTTTTAATTATTTAGCCGAATGCTCCGATGTTCTGAAAGAAATTCATTTGGTTAAATCGGGAAAATATTTTGGGTTGCAGCAATAAATTACTACATAACTTAAAAAATATGAATTTTCAATATTATTTACACTAAAAACCAAATGTAATTGTTACGTGTTTATTTATATATAACTATTTTTATTTATTTTATTTTACTATTTATTTTGTAGTTGCGAGTATTATATATTTTATGAATAAATTTGCAAATGAATTGCTGTACTTGTATGTAGACTTTGTTATTTAGTGATTTCAAATATTTTTGCTGTTAATGAATTAAAATGCCTAGGCGTTATAAATAAAGGGGCGTTATATTCGAAACAAATCACAAAGATTCGAAAACTGTAGAAAAAAAAGTTATTCGAATTTAACGCCTAGGCGTTATTTTCGGGGGAATGTAGCAACTTAAGAAATGCATTTTTTGAGCAATTATTTTAATTCAACATTTTCAACGAAAAGAAATTCTAAAAATATTATCTAAATTTAATTATTGTGAGTCACTCATGACTTATTTTTGGATACGCTGATGACCTTATTGTACTAGAGGATTAGGTACATCCTGCTTGTATATAGCTTTTATGTTTAGTAATTTGTTGTAATTTTTTATATTTTTTATAACTCAAGAGTTGTTCTATTGCTATAACTTACGCTTTTCTATAAAGTTTGTTAATTCGTTAATTGGGAATTGGGACAATATGGATCAGTAAACCATTTAACCTGCGGCTTGATTAGTTCATCAGCACACTTCTAATTTAGGTAGCGCTAGTCGGTTTGGTCAGGTCGGTTCGAACCACGTGTCTGGAAACTACAGTACAAACAAAAAATCGAAAGATAAGTGTGCATTTCATTCACCAAAATAATTTCTTCATACAACTGAAATAAACAATCTAAGTATCCATGGAGTCAAGGTTGGACGATCTCCGTAGGTGCGTGTTCTCATCCCATCACTAGTGAATCAAATGGACGGCGTTTTTAAATAATATTTAGATCAAATTTAATTTTGAAATATTTTGATTTGTATACATTTAATGTGACCAAAAATAATTTTATAAGTTCATCCTTTAAGTCTATGTGTTAGTGTTTTAGAGAAAATCTACAGTAATTTTTCCCAATATTGTTACAACTATGAGAACTCCAGATAGAACTACATATCTAGATTTTTTTTTAACTGCCAATGGCTTTATTCTTGACTACTTTTTTATACGAAACTATCAAGATGTGTGCAAAGCTTACAATCTAAAATATTTATTATCTAAGTCCTTAACCTAATGTTAAATACTTATTATTAGTATGCATGAATAATAATTAATTAATTTCAATGTGTGTTAGCTTAAATATGTAGTTGAATGAAATATATATTTCGGTTGCCTTAATAGTTGCCTTGCTATTTCATTGGGGTGAGTTTCCAGTTTCTAAAGGTACTTCACACTGTGTGATTGTATCATATCTTTATAGACATGTAATAGCTGAATTCCATAGCTGAATTCCATATGTCCATATAGGAATTAGGATGATTTTGTATATTAGAACGTTGCATTCTACACTGAAAAAAAATGTGGCGTATTTTACGAAAAACTTATGTTAATCTAACAGAAAAAAAAGTAAAAACTGAGCTTAGATAGCGCTTCGCGTATAACCAAATATTCTAAAAGTAGATTTTACATAATGATAAGTACAATCGTCACATGTGCAATTCAAAATATATTTGGAAATTTAACATCTATGTTAAGTAAATATAACTACTCTGTTCGTTAATTTAACAAAGTACATGGAAAATCCTACATACAAATTTTCACGAAACATATTTAAGATCTACTTAATGGTATGTAGAAACTGACTTATTTTAAACGTAAAATATTACATTGCAAGGCTAACTTTACTGAAGTTTTAGTAAAAATCTAGATCTGTGAATATGTAAGAATTTACCATAGCCGAAGTTAATGTAGCAGTGCAAATAATAAATAAATAAATAAATATATATTTATATAAATATATATATATATATATATATATATATATATATATATATATATATATATATATATATATATATATATATATATATATATATTTATTTATTTATTTATTATAGTAGTTTTCATATCTCGCTGGAATTTTGACAGTTCTCGCGCAGAAAAAATATATCGGATACACAGTGATGTATTAAGTACAATAAATCGTGTTTATTGTTTACATTTTTATTTAAATGGAATAGGAACGTTTTTAATCACAAAATGATTTTATAATTTAACTTTATAAGAATCCCTGACACTTTTGAAATTAATATTTAATTCGAAAAACTAAGAATTAAATTGAAAACTGATTTTGCTTTTTATGTTGTTTTGGTTTTGTTCGACATGAATGTCATTTGGTCATTTATTTTCCTTAGTCCGTACCAAAATTAAATGTTTACATTGTTTCCAAAAGGCGTGCAATTTTTTTTTTACCTATTAATTTTCACTCGAAATATGATTGTAATATCATAAATACATAATCATTTTGAATGTTTTGTGTATTAAAACTGAAATATAATTCTTTTTATTGGTTATTTATTATTTTATTTAGGTTTACTACCTAAAATAAATGCGACCCATCAAAATTTTTATAATTTTTTTTTCTACATCACTGAAAGCTGCGCAGAAAAATTAAAAAATGTTTTTTTTAAGATCTGAATAGGACTATACCTATTATTATTTACCTATTATGTATGTATATAAAGAAGTGAGAGTTTAAGTAAAATAATTAAAAATTTCTTTTAGTTTCAATCCAATATAAATATTAATCCATTTTTATTTCAGCTATAACGTTTTTAAAATTAATTCAATTTCAGTACTTATTATTTAAAATGTTTCTATTAAAAACCATAAATTGTAACATGGTTTAGAATATTCTAATTGAAATACTTGATACATTTTCAAAGTAGTATCCAATGCTTCCAAAAAGCTTCCAAACACATATTTATATCCATCCAGTATTGTAGTGTATTGAATCGGATCTAATGTTGTTCCGATCACAACCAAAAGAGGTTGTAGTTTTGACTTCTCTTGCTGACATAATTTTTGAATTTAAGGTACCTTAACGTTCATTTCGGAAATATTTTCGGCGTAAATCAAAAACGAATCTTGACTATCACGGATAGTGTATTTGGAAAACTGCTTGTTGGATTTTACTCTTATTGATGGAGGCAACAAACCACTTAAGCTCGATAAAATGTGCATGTTGTATGCGTCTATTAAAGATACAGGGGAAAAGGAATAATAATTAAAATTTGAATAGTTTATGTGGAAATTTTAATAACTTCTTTTTTATCTGGCAAATCAAAAATTTCTAGATGTGTTTCAAAACTTAAATGTTTGTGATTCAATGTACTAACCAGCACTTATAGTGTCTCGTTTTCCCAATACTTCAGAAATTTGATTTTTCAATAATGCATTTTTAATATTGTCCTTGATAATACTTGGAGTTGGTACTATATTAATGAATGCCTCCCAATTTGTATAAATTGTTTTATTTCCCTCATACTTAATTTCAAAATCTATATTAACCTGAAATGAATAAACCACTTAATTTAAATATTACTATATAGTTCAATAAAACCAAAGATTACAAATTCTGGTCCAAAAGAATGTTTATAAAGAGGCCATTCTCCAAATATATTATTTAATGATGGATCACAATTGTTCAATATTTCTTTTTTTCTTAATTTTGCAGTGTCCTTCCATTTCTGTAACACAATTTCTTTTGGGCTTCTAAGATGACGTAGCTCAGCTTTAATTAATTTGAAATTTGGCATATCGACATTTTCTGTGAAATGTACGGGGATAATTAGTATAATGTAAATTAACAATAAACTAAAAAATATATTTACCGCTTAACTGTTGCGAAATAGGGTACTCTGGACTTTTAACTTTTCGAAAGAATTTTTTAAATTTCCTCTGCTGGTAACTAAACTTGTTATACAATTTACCGATTGGTGGTTTATGGCCTCTACGTACAAAGTATGTATCCTGTCGAAAAAATGTATTATTAATTTTAATTCTAAATTATCCTAACTTATTAAAAGTTTAAAAGATTACTATTTTTTCGCCAGGAAATAGATGAATGATCTCTTCAGCAATGGTTTTAATTTTTTCTGTTGATACTTTTAATTTCAATATTAGCATATAATATTCTACGATTAGGGTACACAACATCTCGCGATGATTACTCTCCAAATAGTTGTTGTTGGCACTATACAAAATTTTAATAACATTTCCCCGTTCGGTATTTCCTAAAATTTGTGATATATGCCCTATAAATATAATTACATTATAGTTTCTATATCAAATGAAAAAACATATTATGTAAATATAGGTACTATATACTTACTTTCGGTAATGTGTTGTTGATGATTGTTGGTTCCTTCGAAATGTACAGGAGAATATAATGATGTCGGTACAATATCTCCAGTTACAGACGGCTCTTCAAAATAATGATTTGTTTTTTGCCACGAAAACAAAAAATGCTCAAACTTTATTCGTTTCCCTAATTGATTCGGCGCGAAAAAATTACTAAGATGCTGATATCTTATATATTTAAAATCATCATACACCATTCCGATACCTATGAAAAAAACAATGAATATATTATATAGTAGTTAATAAATCATAGGAATTATTCAAATAATTAGCTTACTTTCAAATTTTTCAATCATATCTTCCAAACCCCAAGATGTTAAAAGTACCTTCACTTTCTTCCTGCACATTTGTGTTATTTGATTCATTTATATTTGTGGTATACGGCAAATTTACAGACTGTTCTTCAATTACCACACAGCCGTTGCTGTGGCAGAACTTGGGTGGCAGTTGCATTTTCTAATACAAAATCTGCATTTACAATGATATTTTATAGGTCGCTTAAATTGGATTGGTCAACAGAATCCATCTTCGAGCTATATATTTAACCTCGAAATCATCGCTATATAAGAAAAGTGGTATTAAAATCTTATTTGGATATAACTCTCGTTTTTCTTTCCAAAGCGTTCACTGAACGAAATGTGAATAAACAGTATTATCTTCTTCTAATCTACTAATATGTATTTTGCAAAGCTGAATTCAATATACTTTCCATTTCAAAAATGTTTCGAAATTGAAATTTTAAAGGAAAAATTATCCCTTTGCAATCCATTTCATTTAAATATGGGATACCACTTTGATAAACCTCAGTTATTCGGTTGTCCAATGAAAACTGAACTACGTCTTGAATTAGGTCAATTTCTCTTAAATATTTAATCAATTTATATTCGGTATCTATATTTTCAAAACAACATAAAAATTTGATTATCGAGTTTAGATTGTCTAGAATTAACTCGGTAGGACCAACCATGTTTTTACTTATATTATTAATAATCGTTCTCAATAGGAACTGTACAGGCTGAATTATTATCGTTTTCATACTGTCTTGAATATATTTAACATCTTTTCTGTTTATATGATTATTATTGTGTAAAGAAATTAGAAATGTCAATAAAGCATTTTGGGAAAGTTGTGTGATAGGTATAGTACTTTCATCTTTATGTGTGAGAGAAGCAGCAGTGTAATAGTGCGCGTCCTGCTGTTCTTCTTGATGGGCTTGGTTAGGTTGTGAAGAAATAATTGAACTAGGATTTAAAGATTTTACTGGTAAAGAATTTCCGCCGCTTTGCTCATTAAGATGCCTATTTGAAAATTGCGAAAGATTATTTACATTTTCGTCGATGTCATAATGAGGATTCGGTGGAGTAGAACTAGAAATATTATTTAATATTTCGTTATTATTTTCATGTTGAACGATATTTTGAAGATTTTTACATTCTTTATGCTGTAGTAACAAATGTCTTTTAAATGAGGTTCTAGTTTTTGAGGTTCTAATTTTGAAAGAAATTTTCCAGTCTACACGAATACAATTCATTTCCTTTACATTTATGAATGGAATTTAAATGTTCTATCAAGAGATGCACTGAGTTATAGCTTAATTCGCAAATAAAACATTGAAACATTTTTACCGTATACTGACGCCTTTATTCAATTTATACTGTATGTAAGTTTTGAAACCACTCTATTAAACTATTTGAAACTGATAGCGTTCGGTGGAACCGATGCACAATCCTGAAACCATATTTAAAGTCATATGTTAGGTTATATAGTTATTGTTATAAAAAAAGTATACTTACAGATTCCCTTAATTTAAAATTCTTCTGTAGTTGACGCACGTAATGTTCAAAAACAATTTTCCGGCCAAGTTTATTTTGAGGAAACAAATAATCTATCTGATCCTGAGATAAATTTAGGATAGTTTTGAAAGCGTGACTTTGTCTATAAAATTAAAAAATTCACTGCACTTATAAATCTCACAATAACTTTTGAATATTTTAAAAATTCAATTACTTTACCTTTTATATTATTATATATTTGATCACTATATAATTTTGTATTTTTAAAAAAATCAATTAGAATATGGTCAATTAAAATCAAATCAAATTGTTTCTCCATGTTCTGACTTATATTAAGAACAACCACGTTATTTGAGTTTAAATGAATGTTATTCATTTTAATGTTTTTGTGTAATCTTTTGTCACTATATAACTTATTTTAATATAAAACTTTTATTTTTGATTTTATAGTTCAATTCTTCCTTATGGTGACAATGTCACCATAAGGAAGAATTAAACTATAAAATCAAAAATAAAAGTTTTTTATTTTATTCTATCAATATGATGACCCAAGTATTTGACATTTGTTTGTTGAGGGATGGTGACATTGTTTATAATTTCACCGCTGGACATGATTTTTTATCGTCGTGCAGTTTGGAAGTAAAATCAATGTGCGCGGAATATAATTAAAATAAAAAAATGCAGTGTCAGCTTTTTAAATTATTTTTAAGTTTTCTTTTATTACTGTACATATAATTTACAAATAATAATTAGTGCTAAAATAATAAGGGGCCTATTTTCCCCCAGAAAACAATAAAAACAAAATGTGAACACAGCCAATACCAGCATTGAATCAGAATAATATTTCAAAGCGCATAATAATGTTTCAGAGCGCTTGTACCATTTCCATCAAACCGGAAAGCGATATTACACTTACCGCAGCTGAAAAGTCAAACAGGGTTGAATGTGGTTTTAAAAGGAATGGAGAGCAGCGTAAAAGTGACCGACATTCATGCGGCTCTTGCCGCGAAAGGCTTCCATGCCAAATCTATTGCAAACATTTTAAATCGGGAGAAGGTTCCTCAACCAATGTTTCCCATAGAATTAGAGCCAGATGAGAAAAACAAAGTAAATCACAGTATATATAACTTGAGATATTTACTGCATCGCAAAATCACTATAGAGGAACCCAAAAAGCGAGCCGGACCAGTACTAATGCATCAAGTGTTAAGAATATGGGCCCACAAAAGCTTATTGCACGTTCAGTTAAGTTTGTGTTATTTGTGGCGTACTTCATGATTCAAAAAAATGTGATAAGACGAATACGAGAAAATCACACAGAAAACTACAGAGGTTGCCAAGTATATCTCGATTAGAAGCGTACGACTAATTCAAAGTTGCGATCTAAGCAACGAATGATTAAGTCACGTTACAATCAAAGAAATATTATGATTTCAAGAAGTACAATTGCTCAACAAGCTAATGCACACTCAACCACACAAAATAACCTGAAGAATGGTACAAGCAGTTTTGCACAACCAGGAGTTTCCTATACCAACATCCTAAAAGGTACCGCCCCAAAAACGAAAGTTCATTTCAACGAAGGAGAATTAAATATTCACGCAACCGTAAACAAACCAACCGAAACGATACAAAGTTTCATGATGATGATGGAAAGACAAATGAGCATTATGATGCAAAATATGACTAAAGATAACTGTATGGAATCAACGGATATTCAGTTGTTGACACCAATCATCCAGATGGAAAAGCACACGGCGGCACTGCGGTATTGATCAAACGAAGACTAAAGCATTATGAACTCATAGCCATCTGCAAGGAAAGCAACTATTTGAAGCAATAAACGAAAGAAATCTAGATTATTTACATATTGCCTATTGGATATCCATCTTTGCACCCCGGAAGATATTGATGCGGCGGCGAATGATTTAACTCATAAATATATTAGAAATAGCAGCCCTTACCTAATATACTATGCAGTTAATCCAAGAAAAACGGACAATACGCCGTTTATGGCAGCAGCAAAAATCTCTATTACTATATAATGGAAATTGAATAGGGCTATTAAAGTCTTTAAACGAGCATTATGAGAAAAGAAGAAGACTCAGGAATCTAGAGTTACCTTACTAAACTCTCGGCGACCGAGAAGATTATTCACTATGGAAGGCAACAAAAAAGCTAAAGAGGCAAACATTATCGAATCCACTAACTAGGCAACCAGATGGACATTGGGCCAGAAGTGACGTAGAAAAGGCTACTACTTTCTCTAACCACGCGTGAAAAACGTATTCACACCAAACGAAAAAACTAACATCAGTGAACTACCAAAGTTTTCGGATGAACCTTCAAAACCAATTCCTTTAAAATTTTAGTGGGAAAAAGTTAAAACTACCATTAAAAATGCATAAAACTCATAACTTATATCTTTAATGCGATTATGAGATGTGGGTATTTCCCTAAAAAATAGAAAATATCGATAATTACAATGATACCAAAGCCTGGAAGACGACGAAACACAAGTCACATCATACAGGCCAATAAGTAAACTTCCGATGACTTCCAAACTATTTGAAAAAATAGTATAACAAAAATTAAAACCAATATTATCTGACGGACAGACACCAGACGACCAATTTGGATTTCGAAACCAACATGGTACTGTAGAACAAGTGCACAGAGTTGTTAACTCAGTTAAATTTGCATTAGAAGAAAAGAAATATTGTTCGGCAGTTTTCCTAGACATTGGGCAAAGTATGGCATAAAAATTTCATGCAGTCCTTGAAAGCTACTTGTTTCAAAGGAAGTACCAGGTTAAACACAATTAAGCCATTACTGCACTATAAATGACATAAATGCAGGAGTTCCACAAGGCAGCGTTCTGGGGCCAGTATTATATTTGATGTATACAGCCGATCTTGCTAAACAACTGACAAGGTTGCCAGATCAACATTTGCAGATGACACAAATATCATGTTTTCACACAAAAATCCTCAAACTGCATCAAGAGAATTGCAAGATAACTTATACGAAATTGAGAATTGGCAAAGAACGTGGCGGATAAAACCGAATGATAACAAATCAACAAACATAACATTTACATATCTAGATTATATATTATTGTAAGATATAATTATATAAGATAAAAAAAATCAAATCTAGGGAAATGGGAAATTACGGTGAATATTATACGAGCAGTTTGGTCCTTTAATAGCTGGGCTCTTCCAACTACAATCCAATAAAAAATAATCGCATATCAACGTAGGTAACATATGAACAACGCCTTTCGTTTAACGGCTCAGTCTTATATAAAAACTTTGCACTATTTTGCACGTCCATTATTGCTCTATAATTTTAGTCAATACTTCTAATGTTCAGCGAAACTAGTTGAGAAAATCTCACAAAACATTTAACATTTAGATATGTAGAATGTATTTAGAATGCCATCATCTTACACAAGGTTATTCTTATATTGTATATGGACACTGAAATACTAGAAATGAATCTATTGTGATAAAAATTTCGTTAATTTTTCGACTGATTTTACTTTATCTGTGACTGGTGTAAAATTTGGCATAGAAACATGCCAAAATTGAAAAGGTCTTTTTCGGGATGATTTTTCGAGTTAACTTCACATACATATAATTTACAGTCTACCATCTAAAAATATAGTTAAAACATATTTGCGCTAACTCACGCTTGAACAAGGCTACGAAATTATTAAAATTTACTTTGAAAATCAGACGCCGATTCGCGCAACATATAGACGACTTCAGTATTTTTATGGCGCACATAATCCTCCATCTGAGCAAGCCATTCGTCGAACTGTGGATAGATTTCGTATCACATACTCCCTAGAGGATGCAATAACATCAACACGTCGAAGGAATGTGCGTAGTGAACAGAAAATCGCCGCTGTAAACGAAAGTGTGGAAGAAGATCGTCGTTCGCAGGAATTGGGGCTCAATCAATGATTTTTTGTTTGAAAATATGGATGACATTGATCCGGACGAGATGTGGTGTCAACAGGATGGTGCTATGTGCCATTCGGCGACCACAACCATCGACTTATTAAAATCAAAATTTGGCGATAAGTTCATTTCGAGAAATGGATCTGTCAATTAGCCTCCAAGGTCGAGCGATTCCACACCTCTTGTTTATTTTCTGTGGAGCTACGTGAAATCACTGGTTTATGCTGATAAACCAGCAACAATTGACGCCTTGCAGGCCAGCATTGTTCGTGTTATTCGTGACATACGTGCTCGAAAAAGTGAACCAAAATTCGACGTCCAGAATGCGTTTCGTCAAGAAGAGCCGCGGTGCTTGCAGAACTTGAAATTGTGTTTTTTTTTTCAATTCAAGTTCTATCATGCTTAAACACGCTCTATATATAGAATTTTAGATTATACTAAATTAGAATACATAATTGTATACGAATTCCATAAGCAGTGAAGAACATCCTTTAACAGATGTACAGTTTTGGATTAGCGCAGTATTTAGTTAGTATAAAATTTTAGTTTACTATAAAAACTCCGCATTAGCTGTAATTCCACTAGAACTGTATAGTTTTAAACTTGATGCTTGAATGCGGATAAAAATTCGATGAATTGTTATCCGCACTACTCAGCCAATTATTCACTTAAAGCCTGATATTCCCTTATATGGGAATGAGCAAAAATAGGAATTTGGCCGTATTTTTTTGACATGATTATAATTCAGAACTTGAATAAATTGAGCAGCACATACAAAATATTTAGTAACCAAGATATCTTTCCGATACCATTTTCAAAAGTTCTATAAAAAATTGTTCTTATAAAACAACGTTTATCGCTCTTAATTCCGTTTTTTAAAACGAAAGGTCTATAAACGATTTCTTTAAAAACTGGCAATCGAACTATCAAATGAACTGGCTACAACTTGAAGTTCAGCTGCACTTATGAATCGCCTGTCGTTAAATTGAAGTTTGTTACGAAATGTTCTGTATATGTCCTATACTTTTTCAATGAGATCTCTCTTTTCATAAAACGCAAAAACATTCATCTGCGTTTGAAACTTTCAATGTGTTGGTTAATTAATGTTAAAAACATAAAATATTTATTGGAAAGTCAATAACATTTATAATTAATCGAATTTTATTTGTTTTTAATTTATTAGTGTTTTTGCAAAAAAAGAAACTAAATTTAAAAAAAGTAGTTTTAAACTTTTAATTTTGTTTATAAATTTTAGAATGTTATTTTAAATTTTTAATTGCTCAACAAGTTTATTCTAGTTTTTCACCGTAGATACTATATTACCAAAATAGTATAGAACTATAAAAAGATGCGGTGTGTGCAACTAAATTAAATAGAATATTTTGATTGCTATGTATCGATGGTGTATCTACGGTGTAAAGCCAGTATTAGTTTATGCTGTTTTTCTGCACAAAAACTTGTATTTTTATATAACATTTTATTATGTGATAGATAGATCCGTCCAAAACCAATCTAGCTTATTTTATGTACAGCACAAGCATCTGAGTAAGGCCAGATAAGTTTGGTACGATTTCAGTTCATCGTATGTTGTTGTATAATTGAAAAACAATTTTACAAGATGACGGTGATGCGAAAAAAAAATTAGTTTACAATTTTTGTATACGATTTTGTGATCATTTTGAAAATTTCAAATATTAAATCCATTATAATAGAACATTCTGCTCAGACGATAATGCCGCTATTTCGACTGCGGTGTGTATAGGAAAATGTATTTACCTTTCGATAATTTACCTTTTACTATAAAAGTATAGTAATTTAGATTTTCGCCTATCTGGACCCACCATTTTCAACTCGTTTTCCCATACCATTTTACTCCTATTTTACTCTTATTTATGGTCTGCTTTGCTTTACTTTAAGGGTTAAGTGGAAGTTTTTTCGTAATTTTCAAAAAAAAATCAAATTTTTCGTAAAATCCAATCGCAATAACCTAAGATAATGACAAAAAAATCAAATGACGCGTGGTGTTTGTGAAATTATGTTTTATGTTTAATGGTCACTATAAATGCTAAGATGTATTATAGATTTTCATGAATGGAGTAAACAATTTAGAAGCAATCGTAAAATTGAAAAACAATGTTTCTTATAAATTGGATACCTCAGACAACGTTAAAAATTAATATTAGTCAGTGGACGAGATTTGATTTTAGTAGATTTTTTTAGATTAGTAGATTTTCAGAAAAAAATGTTTTTTTTTAAATGCTGCCAATGGCTTTATGCTTGAGTTTTTCTACAAAAGAACTACTAACAAGAAGTATTCAAATCTTAAGCTGAAATTATTACATATTTTAAGTCTTAACCAATGTTAATACTTGTTATTAGTGTTCACAATTTAATAAATTTACAGGTTCATCAGTCCAAGTGGATCTGCTCTTCTCAGTCGCCTAAATCGCGGCTTTTTTAATATATCCCTGACCAATTCATTGGGATGTGTCTCTAGTTTTTAGTAATATTTCGAACTGAACTCTCTAATGGTTTCTTTAATAGTTTTAATATCAAGATCATCTTGTATATTACTATTTCGAATGCACCACGGAGCATTAGTAATACTACGAAGTATTTTCGCTTGGGTTCGTTCCAGGAGTTCCCTGTTTGATGCGTCAATATGGGTTTGATTGTCACTTTGTACAATAAAATTTTATTGGCTAATGACAGCTGAGATTTTCTTCCCATCAACCAATAATAATAAAAACAGTGTTTAAAGGCCATTACTAGTCCCTTACTGTGTCAACAATCTGGCTCTAACGGTTTCGATCCTGGGCTTCGTCTTCATACTGTCCTAGACAACCAGAAGAAGCCAAGTCATTCTCTATACCGTGCAGCCATCGTCGCCTGCAACCAATACATTTTAGAAAATTTTATTTTTATTTGTTTGCGCTTTGCTTCGATATGATTTTTCCACGTTAGCCTTCTATCCAAGTGCATGCCTAAGTATTTGACCTTGGTTTGTTGAGGAATATTTATATCGTTTAATTCCACTGGTGGGCTAGCGCGTTTGTTTAGCGTGAATGTGACGTAAGTTGATTGGTTTTCGTTCACTTTTATGCTCTATGTCTTCAGCCAGTTCTCGATTGTGTTTAGATGATTATGTAATTCCTTTGAGTAAGTTTCGGGATTATTGTGTGACACCAAGAAGGCCATATATTCGACAAAGATTGATATGACTACCTTGTTGGTTACAGGTAAGTTAGCTGTGTACAGCAGGTATCATATTAGACCTAGAACGCTGCCTTGTGGAACACCTGCGTTGATATCATTTAAACAAGTAGTTGCATTATTTTATTTAACCATGTACTTCTTTTGAAGGAGATAGTTTCCCAGAACTGAGTGAAATTTCTTCGGTAGAATTCCTTTATATATTAGCCCATCATGCCAAACTTTATCAAATGGTTGTGCAATGTCCAAGAAGGCAGCAGAACAATCTATCTTTTCCTCGAAGGTGTTTTTGATTGCATTTACAAGTTTGTGTACTTGCTCTGTGGTACCATGTTGGTTTTGAAACCCAAATTGATGGTCTGCCATAATATGCCGTTCTTCTAATACTGGTTTCAATTTCGTTAGTAGCATTTCTCGCCCAATTTCCAGTTGGCCTTTTTAACTTTTTTGTTGCCTTCCACAAAGAATAATCTGTCCTCTCGGTTGCCGAGAGTTCATTTATATAACTTTGGACGCTCTGGTTTTCTTTTTCCCGCAATGCGAATCTTAGAGCCTTAATAGCTCGCTATTTCAATAACGGTGATTTTGTTTCTTGCCATCGGCGGCGAATTTTCCGCTTTTCTGGATTAGTTCCTGTATTATTATGTGACAGTTTATTAACTTTTTCAGTACTATTTATTAATTTGTAGCATTTTCAGCTGATAATGCCAGGACATCTTTTTGATTTTTATCTGCTGGTGTGATAAAAGGGATATTCAGTATACGATTTTGTTAGAGTAGCCTCTTATATTGATCCCAATTAGTATGCTTGTTTGTAAGCCGTTTTGGCGTTTCAATTCTTAGGACGGCGGTGTTCACTCTTACAATTACATTTAACTGATCAGAAGACGAATAATGGCAATCAGAGGCCTTAGCATATGTACGTGGAATTCCTTTAGTTACTCAAAAGTCAATTAAATCAGGTACTTTCTTTTTATCTGTGGGCCAGTACGTTGGGTGACCGGCAGATAAGTAATACAGGGACTGTTGTTCTATAGCTTCATAAAGTTGTTTGCCATTCGGCGATGTTAATCTGGAACCCCATTGAGTGTGTGTTTGGCGTTGAAATCACTCACCGCAAGAAATTTATTACCTAGCTGGCTGAAATAATCCATGAACTGCAGTTTTTTTATAGCATGTTTTGGAGGACAGTGCACTGCTGATATAACACAGTTTCCAGACCACTCCTGCAGACAGATGCTCGTTGATTGGATATGTTCCTTCTCATATTTCATAAATTCATAGTGTTTAATCTTGTTTTTATCAGTACAGCTGTGCCTCAATGTGCACTTTCCCATCTAGGTGCTTGGTGTCATAAACAGAGTACCCATTAATTTTGAAATAGTTATTTTTGGTGGTGTGTTTCAGATATTAACATTATGTCAATATTGTGCTCAGTGAGGAATGCTTCAACCTCTGCTTTATGTTGTGCTACGCCATTTGCATTCCATATGGCTATTTTGAGGACAGTCATTTTTGATTTTTAACGAATATCTGCATCAACGTATTCATATTCTGCATCATTAGATTCATGGTTCTCTCCATCATCGCCATGAAGCTTTGCATCATGCTAGTTAACTTGCTTAAAGCTGCTGCGATGTTCCTTCTTCGCTTGCTTACACTTTAGGAGTGGTATCCTTAAGGATACTGTATATGAAACCTCTTGATGCATACTACTGATAACAGTTGCTTTTGGTTGGTTATTTTGTGCGTTATGATATAAAACTTCTGGTCGCACTTTTGGTTTAGTGGAAGAAACAAGATTAAGCATTCGTTGCTGCCGTGTTCGCGGCCTTGGATTGATTCTTCTTTCCATTAGAAATCCTCTATAATTTGCAGTGTGATTTCCGCCACAGTTGCTGCATTTTCTCACAGATGCTTTCGTTTTTTCTTTGTTGCATGCATTAGAGTTATGGAGCTCACCACAGATAACAGCATCTTTTAAAGTGCAATGTGCTTTATTGTGTCCATACTCTTGGCACTTAACACACTGTACCGGTCCAGTTCTTTTTCTGGGTTGTTCCTCAACGATAATTCTTCTATGCAGTAGATATTTTAAATCAAATATTGCATATTTCTCTTTGATTTTTTTATTATCTGGTTCTAATTCCAGACGGAACAATAGCTGAGGCAACTTCTCGCGGTTAATAAATAGTAATAATAATAATCAGTTTTCAAAGGCCATTACTGGCCCCTTACTGAGTCAACAATTTGGCTCCAACGGTTTCGATCCTGAGCATGGTCTTCATACTGTCTTAGATAATCTGAAGAGTCCAAGTCGTTCTCTACATCGTGGAGCCATCGTCGCCTGTTAATAATATTGGTAATTGATTTGCATTGAAGCCCTTTTTCAGCGAGAGCGGCTCGTATCTCGTTTGCATCCACGTAGGCCTCTATACCTTTTAACATGACGACCAATCTTTTTTGGTTTTTTAGTTGGTAAATGTAGTAATGTTTACCAACTTCGTTGAAATATTTAAATAACGCTCTGTAAGCGTCAATATAGCGGTTGCATTTTTGTTTCGTTTATATCTCCTCTTTTTATCACGGAGATTATAAAATTCACTATTAGTAATGCACTCGATTGGTTTTACGAGCTCTCTATTTGATTCTTCCCTCAAATAGATTGGTGGCGGTTTTTGGAGCTTTTTCGTTCGGCGGGTCTTCACCAACCAAACAAGAATACCATTTGCTTGGAGTTAATTCAACGCTAGCTAGATTGGTGAATTCATTCACGTTTACACTAGCCGCTGATCTAGGGTTTCTCCTTCGCTTTGAGCTGACAATAATATACCTGTCCAGCCGTGTTTGAACTAAACACTGACCTACATAACTATTTATTTTATTGTCATCTGTTGTCGATGCACTTTCATTGTTTTTTTAATCGTCAAAATTTTGTCGACGATGCACTTTTATTGTTCAAGTTCTTTCGGATAACGATTATTCAATAGTAACTATACATATCAAACTTTGTTCAGTTTTAGGCAAGCTTTAAAAATGTACAGGAAAAATAAAAATCTAACATTTAATTTGATCTAGAAATAATTGTGATGATAATAATTTTTGATCAGGTTATTCTAGATTACCAAACTTTACCAAAACATCCTAGTTTGAATGCTCACCCGGAAACGATCAAAATCTCTGGAATACTCGATTTATATTTAAAAATTATTTGCGATAGTTTTCACATCAACCAATCGCGAAATATTGGAACTTTTACTTAACTTAATTATGTAATGATAAAACGTCCTAGATTTGATCAAATCTATCTAAATTTGTTTTAATTCTTGCATTATTTTATAATGATCAACTTTTGCGTCTCCCATCGCTTAGCAAAAAAATAATTTATACATCAGAAACTATTACATATATGTGTTTGCTAAATCAAATAAAAAAGTGTTAGCAAAACTTGTTGGATAGTATACAAATTATATAAATTATATATTAATCAATCAATGAATTATTAGATGATTATTCTAATTTATTTAGAAATGTTTTAAATATTTCATGAAACTTACGAGTATTTTAAAATCTTGTGCAACTCAAATGGAAAAACAGCAGATTATGACATATATGATTTTAAGAAGTTTATCATGAGTTATCTGAATAAATATATTTTTCAGACAATTCATACAAAATGTGAAGTGTTAAAGATAGATTTTTATGTGTACAATTATGCCCAAATGTTATATTAAATTAGAGGTTTTCCAATCAAAGTCGTTGTATTTGCAATTAGAGGTGGCACTATTTTCAAATAAGTAAATCGAATTGTTCGTGCTATTTGATATAACCTTGCAGGCTAGCCATCTGTAGAAATTCTGGAATTTGTTTAGCACGTGTTTGAAAAAATTGGCCCCGGGTACGCATTTTCAGTTAAAATATTCATTATATATTTCAGAACAAACCTTTTCATATTTTAAAGTGTAAAGATTGGTTTTGAATTTGTCTTACTGTTTGTGAGTACAATATATTTTTAATTCGAATTAGTTACGTAAGAAAAACTAAATGAAATGAATTTCAATAACAATCTGTTGATGAGATTTCTGCAATTTAGTGAATCCGACAGTATGGAATCAGTAATACGGTAGAAACTGTATTAGAAATCCAAAATATGGACCACGAGATCCACGTTTGAGGTAACATATTAAATTTGGTTTATTACAAATTTCATTTATTATAGAAACTACACTGTACATACATACACTACATTTATTATAGAAAATACACAGTACATAGATTAAGTGACAGCTTGGGTGATAATGGAAAAGTACCATTACAAAAAAAATTGTATTTACACTGTGGGTTTTATCGAAAGAACCGGTTTGGAGTTGCTTTGAGCACAGCGCATTTAATTTTAGTGCAAACTATTAAAGAGTCTTCAAAATTAAAATCTATTTACATCCAATTCCCAACGCTTCGAAACAGTTGGAAATTTGAAATGTGTGCAAATTATACACTAATTAAAATATTAGCATGTAATGTGTATCGTTCGTTTTTTTATTATAAGAGTTGAGGGCGCAGTCGGGCATTCCTGGTGTAGTGGTTGCGATTGACGGATCGCACATCCAGATAAAGCAACACCCAGAGAATGCCGTTGATTTCTTCAACAGAAAGTCATTTCATTCCGTAATCCTACAAGGTAACCTCTTTTAATAATTTTATGATAACATTAAATTCAATTGGTACCTATACTCTTTAATTTTGGCTACTTGTGATAATAACCGGAGATTTATTGACATTTATGTTGGCAGTCCGGTAGAATTCACGACGCTCGTGTTTTTAAAAAAAGCTCTATATATTCTAAATTAATAGACAGCAACGGACCACTACTTCACGAATCACGCCATATACTCGGAGACACTGCGTACCCTAACACAAATTATTTCAAGTAAAATGGACATTACCCCATGGCTCAAGAATCTTTTAATTTTAAAATTAGTGGAATTCGGTCGTGCATCGAACGGGCGTTTGCTTCAGTGAGGGGCAGTGGTATTGAAACGTCTAGTAATAAGAGGAATTATTTATTAAGTTTAGTTAACTAATTTGTAATTTGTAATAAAATAAAATTGTATTTTTCTAAATAAAATTTATTGAATTAAAACATATTCGTATTACAAAACAATATATAACACGTTTCATTTTGTTTTTAAAAAAATCATTTTAACTCGTTTGGGTAACTTATTGATCACAATTCATTATCAATCATTTAAAAAAATAATTGTAAAATTATACAATTAAATATTAAGATTTATCTATAATTTGTTTTAACAAAGTGTTCCAGTTTTCGTGCACTTTCGTGTTCTTTTGTATACTATCTATCAAACGATCCATTTGGGACAGTTTGGCCTTTTCTATTTCTATTTGTTGTACGCGGTAATCCTTTAGTGCTCTTTTCCTGTTGATAAACCCTGATGAACAGGAAGTCATTTCAACAAAATCCACCATTCCTCTATGGTAATAGATGCCATAGATGTTTGTCCTTAATATCTATATATGTTTTTTTTAAATTCCGAAATTTTCGACACAAAAAATCTACTGAAATTGGGGCCCTACTATGACTTTCGACTACTATTTTCGACAGCTGTCGTTTTCCTATAGTAGGCAAAGAAAGAAAAAGGTAAACAATAGTAAATTTATAATATAGTTTTCCTTTTTCTTCCTTTACCTACTGTAGGAAAACGACCGTCGTCGAAAATCGTAGTCGAAAGTCATAGTAGGGCCCGTGGGATCCCATTTCGGCAAAAACTGTTTTTATTTCCAACCAAATTTGTGTTTCCTCGATCTATATTCATCAAGTTGTGTAGCCTCTTTTGTCCATTTAAATGGGGCTTAAATAGAAAAGTTTATTAAAAAAAAAGCGCCACTATTCAAAAACAGATAAATGTATACATAAATACCGTTGGAAAAAATGACATTTAGCTCGACAATGTTGGCGATCATTTTTTATGTATCGGTGGCATTCAATTCCCAACATTTTGATTTTGCTTAACATGTTGGCAATAGTTGGCGGACGTGAATGCGCCCATTTCTTAACCATAATGTAAAACAGACCGTATCTTAGATGTGGTATATCGTTCTGAAAACTAATGTCTAATCTAGTTACTTATAAAATTTATTTCGAAAAAATATAATATTTTTAGTGGAAATATGTTAACGGTTAACCGTTAACTTAACTTCATTTATTTTATTTAGTTTATGACTATCTTTAAACTATTTTATAAATTTATTTATACAGAATAACGCATTCCACTTTTAATTTTCAAATTCAATAAGTTTTTCTTCAATTATTAATTTCAGATAACTTTAACTTTATACCAAAATTAACCAAAAATTGTACTTTTAAATTATGATATTATTTTCAATTTTCTTAAAAGGTTAATAAATTTTGTGTCTCCTATTCAAACGTTAAAATTTCTATAGCCTACATTTTGGAACTTTGTGGTCAAAGGAACTCTATTGTGATGGACTTTACTATTTTCCACAGAATTTAGAAATCACCTGATTTTGGACGATTTTTATTAATTTAGTACGGCTTTTCTTATAGCCGATAGCTTATGCAAATTCTAACTTAGTAGTCAAGATTATGTCAAGTCTTAAATCTTCAATTAATAAAAAATATACTAAAGTAAAGAAATTTCATATTGATCAGTCAAAAAATAGCCTAGTTCTATTCCAGTTGGTCATATTCCAGAATTCATTTTATTAAATTTCGTTTCTTTGATGAACAAATTATATATTCAATAATAATCATAATAAACAGTGTCTAAAGGCCATTACTGAGTCAACAATCTGGCTCCAACGGTTTCGATCCTGGGCTTGGTCTTCATACTGTCCTAGATAACCTGAGAAGCCAAGTCATTTTCTACATCGTGGAGCCATCGTCGCCTGCAACGACCTCTGCGCCTACCATATGGTGGCTCTCCTTTCAGAGATCGCTGTACAATTCATTCCGGATCAGTACGCAGAACGAGACCGAGCCAGCGTACTCGCTGAGTTCTTACTTCATGTACAATATCGGGGATCTTCATCAGAACTCTGATCACGATATTGTACAGAGCTCGGTATGTACCATCTATTTCGCGTTTTGGGCCGTAAATCACACGCATAATTCTTCTCTCAAATGTAAGGAGCCATCTTTCGTACTCATTCATCAGCGCCCAACTTTCACATCCAATCATAACAACAGGCCTGATCAACGCTTTGTAAAGCTTCAGCTTCACGGCACTTGATAATTGTTTAGATTTTAGCAGTGGTCTTAGAGGATCCAAAGAACGACTGCCAGCTGCCAGCCGCACTTTAATATCATCACCCACACTATTATCGTGAGTAATAAGAGAACCCAAATATTTGAACCTCCTCACTCCCTCAAACGTGTGGTGGCCACTACTAAAATCTGATGTGCCATTGTCCCTAAAACCAGAGATCAGGTATTTCGTTTTGGACTCATTGATCTGAAGTCCAACTGAAGCTTAAAACTCTACAAGCGGATCAAGTATTTCTTTCACTCCGTTGCTATTCAGTCCAATCACGCATATGTCATCTGCATATGCAAGCGCCTGATTGGACTGGCGATATAAGATGTTGCACTGAGGTATTTCAGTTTTACGAAAGATGTACTCCAACATGAAATTAAAGAGTATCGGGGACAGAGCATCTCCCTGTAAACCACCCGAGTTAACTGCAAAAATTGTCGATAGCCTGTTCTCAACTTTAACACAGCATTGAGACTGCGTCTCTGTCATCCTACACAGTCGTACCAATTTTGTTGGCACTTCTAGGTATTCCAGGGCAGACCACAAACTCTCTCGATTGATCGAGTCGTAGGCCTGCCGGAAATCCAGGAACATCCATGGTGTACGGAGATGGATGTCTCATAATAATTAAATAGAATCACTCGCAGCGAAAAGACCTGATCTGTGACTGATCGATTCGCACGACATCCTCCTTGATAGTCACCAACCAGGCGCACCGCTAGAGGAGTAACTCTATCCAATACAATGTACGACAGTAATTTGTATGCTGGGTAAAGTAGAACTATACCGCGAAAATTCTCACACTTCAAGCGGTCTCTCTTCTTGAAGATGGGGCATATCGCACCATATTATTATATTCAATAATAATTATTTAATAAAATTAATTTGAGCAATCTCGTTATGTTACATTACTGATTCCTGTATAATGAAATTATTTATTTTTAAGGAATATTTAATCATACTTACTGCGGTAACGTGTGCACAGCCTTGATTCAACCAAATTAAGAACTACAATTATTCCAAAACAAAACTAAAGCGTTTGATGATTAATTTTTGATAATTTTATTTCAAAATTAAATATTATAGTATTTTGTTTTTATTATTTGAACCTAAAATACAATTATTTTAATAATTTATATAATATTTTAAGTAAAATATTCATATCGTGTTCGAGATGGACCTTCGCCAACGATAACAATCCATTCGAATTAATATACAATTTGTTTTTTGTTTAAGATTTTAATATAACATTATCTTTAGTTAAAAATTTTTTAATCTTAAAAATTAAAAATTAATTTTAAATTTTCTTTTTTAGTTTTGAATAGAGGTTTTTTCTTTGTTTTTTTAATTACTATAAGATATGTTTGTCACAGATTTAATTTTATTTCAATTGTAGTTTGTTTTAATATATCTTTCTTTTTATTTATTTATGTGTTTAAAGTATTGTAACATCAAACAAAATCATATACATAGCATTACGATCAAAAATTGATTCGTAATTTATTTATATACATAATGTATATCATAATATATAAATTATAATAAAGAAATAATTTATTAATCAATAAAACTTTAAAATTATTAGGAAAAATTAAATATTTAATCACAAAATTATTTATTATCAAGTCTTTAAATTATTTGTTTGCTCATTCATTTTTGTTTTTTTGTATGTTTGTTATCTAGTTCCATTTACATACATACTCGTACATACATATATGTAAAACTTAATATTTAAACTCAAACTATAATAATGACAAGACTAGATAAACTAAAAATGTATAAATTTAATATTTTTATAAAAATCATATAACTAAAGATTTTTATGCTAAGCAGTAGGATCTAATTTTGTGCCAATTTCAATTTATTTCGTTTCTTTTAATTAAAAATAATATGTATTTGTTTAACTATACATAATAGTAATTTTTATAAACATCTAGTGTATCTATTATATTCTGATCAGGTGGAAAAAATTAAAATATGTTACAAATTAAAGACATTGGTTGTAATTTTGTAAAGGAAAACTACCGAGGCACCGTATGATGCCAACGTTATTCGAAAATTTAAAAATAATAGTGTACGTCATCAAAACAATATACTAGGCACTAGGCAGAACAGATCTGTTAAACTCAAACTTCGTTTGCGGTTAATATCAAATGACATGCAATTCTTGATTCTGCAAGAAAAACAATATTTTTTTAGTCAAAAATAAAAATATTCCTGTTTTTCTGATGACTTAGGATTAGGAACCATATAGCGATTATTTATCGATGTTTGGATAGAAACTTGAAAAAATTATGATAGTGATAAATTCTTTAAAGCATTTTGCATCCAGTTTCACTAAAAAAACCGCTGATTTTGAAATTAAGTATTTTATAAAATTGAAATTTTATGAAACATGTAATACATCAAATAATTCATTAGTTAGAATTCTATCCCGAAATTCAGTTTCTGAATTTAAACTAAAATCATACTCTGAAGATATATCAAATTTTGAAATTGTAGTCTGAAGCTTTACCCAAAAAATAGTATAATAAAATGTCAGACCTAATTAATCGCCGACATTTAATGTATTCTCAAATTGACTTTTAATGTTTAATTACAAACATATTTTGTAAAGTTAATGATTTCTTGAAGCTTGAAAGTTTCCACATCAAATTTTATATATCACAAATTTTACCTTATTTTGATAATACATATTACCAAAATAAGAATATTTATTTCTTAAAAATTTGAAAATTTGATTTGTGGGATTGTAACTTTCTATAATTTAAAACCTCTCAGGACTTCTTATAAAGTAAAATTTGCGTTACAATTTAAATATAGGCCGCACATAAAACGCACATCTCATGTTGTACAAATGATTATGCATAATTTTAACAAGCTGTGAGTCTAGTTTTTTAAATCCAAATGTAGTACAGATTAACCAGAAATAAATCCAATAAATACAATCATGTTTTATTCGTTTAGTGCGAATAAAAAATCATTGAGGTGATTGTATGCTCCAGTATAACTATACTTCTAAACGTTAATAAAATCACTATTCCGATATGGAATTTATCGTGTGAAAATAAAAAAAAATGATGTCCGAAAATATTACAACATATCGAATTGAAGTATTCGATATATTATTGAACTTCTAAAATTTTGATATTACAACCCCCGCTGGTAAAACTGTTGTTATTAAAAATGTGACTTTATTGCCCGAGTCTAATAATTTGCAGATCTCTGAAATTAAATTTCTCTTGGATATAATGAAAATTCCATAAACAATATTAATTCAACATTTCAAAAGTCAGACAAATTTGAAATCAAAAAAGCTACAAAGATCCACAGTTTATTCAACGAAAATTTTAACTCTATAGGGAAACTATTCTGTAAAAATCTAATGCTCTAAAAATATTATGAACAATATGATCTAAAAGTCATGGAATTCTTACAAATCAAGGTACTATCATACGAATAATTTGAAGAATAATTGATCCGAACTCATGACGGAGTTAAATATTATTTCTACCTCAAAAATTTTGTTTAGTATGACGTACAAAACTTTCTTTAAATTTGTTATAACTTATAACTTTCTTTGTAAAAAACTAATGTATAAAATAAAAAATAATTTAATGATGATAAATTAATTAAAAAATATCCATGATCAAAATATAAATGCACTATACGTAATACTATATACAAACTATATTAAATATTAATGTAATTAATTAATTCATAAATCTAATTAATTATTCTATGAAAAATATTTAATTTTTTTTTATTTATTGTTTTTACTAAGCATACAAGAAAGGAATCAAAATATATAGAGTTTTTAACAGATAAACATAAAAATATTTTCAAAAAATAATTTTATATTTTTTTCTTGATTTTTCATTGAGATTTTAGTTTTATTTATTTTGTTTGCTTGTCTAATTTGGTTATATATTTATATTAGGTATACTATTAAGTTTGGAAGCGCAATGACGCATTTGACTTTAAATTATTATTTAAAAATTTAGTTCTGTGATTTTAAAGTTTTTTATTTGAAATAATAAGATGAAAATGGAAAACAAAAATCCAAAAATGATCGTATATTTTATAAAATTCATTATAATATGCTGTTTCCCTCGGTTTTAGAAATTTGATTGATTTATTTTGGCAACAAGTTTCAAAAAAGTTCATATTGCATTGAAATTGTTGTTTTCTGATTTGACAACTTATTAGTTATTTTAGTGAGAAGTGTAAATGTGCCTGATCGAGTGGATCAGCCGCTGAAAGGTACTATAAAACTATATGAAAATGAATCTATTTTTCTTGAAAAATTGGCAAACTCGTTCAAATGTAATAAATTTTAATGATTGGCAAGTTCTGGCCAAATCCCAGAATCTAGCAACAACGTATTATGGATTCCGATAGCAATCGTTCAAGCTATTAGATAACATAAAATTATTAGCAATTCCCAACTTAATACATCAATTAAATATGATAAACATTCAAGATTCTTCGTAAATAGTTCTAGTAATTAAAATTAAAAATAAGTGCATATTCAAATTCAGCTTTCATGCTTTACTGTTTTATATTGACGTTAATCGTCAACTGAAGGTTAGTCAAATCACTTTTACACAATATGTATATAAAAATGGTTAATAAGAGCGGCACAGACATTTGCCCTCATTATGTTACGATATAAGTATTTAAATTCAATTCAATCTTTGAATGAATAGTTTAATAGTTAGGTATAGAGATTTTAAAGGAAATTTGACTGTCATTAGGTGATATTTCAATAGACATTTTCCCTTTCAGATTTAAATTATATTCTGATAACTTTTTGGAATTTATTTGACTTAACAAGTCAAGTTGTAAAACAATTATAATCATTATCTTTCAAGTTCCAAATCAAGTAATTTAACATTTTATTTAAGATAATTTGGTAACGAACACAGTTGAAAGGTTTAAGTAAGACATTGAAAATAAATAAAAAATTATTTTTAACTCACAATTATTTGTACATATAAAAACAGTCTTACTCGAAGCAGAAAATTGCGACGAAATTTAGTCATTACGTTTTCGAATACTGCATTATCTCAAATTAGCTTTAAAATAAATCTAAATTCAAAAACAAAATAATATTAAGTTAATATTTGCTGTATTTTCTGATGTTTGACCTGATCCGGCTCAGATCAAAATTACATTCAAAACAACAACAAAAATTGATCTAGTAGGTATTTGTTAAAATAAATATTAAAATAAAAATGTTAAGCTGAATAAGAATAACAGGGTACCGAGTTAAAACAAAATCATAATTAAAAAATGTGATTTTATATTAAATTTGTTTTTGTAAAATAATTTGTTCAAGTCAGAAAAAAATTAATTTAAAAAGTCCCAGTTTTTATACGTATTACCTACAGGGTTACAATCGGTAACACGGAAAAATTCAACTAAAAAAAATATCAAATATAAAATTGCCGACTACTTAATCTCTACTCTCTAAAGCATTCCTGCACGAATCCCTCGACTCATACGGCGTTCGGGAGCATACAAATGTAGGCGTGCGAGAAGTTCAGCTCAGTCAATGCGAGAACTTAAAGTATCACGTACAAAAATTGAGGATGTTATATCTCGTCGATGATCTAATCGTTGTAGTTGTAATAAATTACAACGGTCTTGGTACGGTGGCAGAATATAGTCAGCTATTCGTAAAGACGGCAGACAGCGGAGTGCAAACAAAACGAATTGCTCTTGGACACTTTCAATTCGCTTAGAGTGACTGATGCGTATTTTAATGTAGACCGAACAAAGGAGACCTACAATGCAGCTAGAGTAATAGGGTCACAGAAGTCTTTACAATTTCGCTTAATGAAGCCTAACATAATATATGCCTTTTGGATAATAACGTTAATGTGTCTAGTAAAGCTAGCGTCGAACGAAAACGTTACACCTTGATTGGACATGAACTCAACTCTGATGACTGCTTCGTTGTATAAACGGTATTGATGCAAAATAGGTAAGCGGATGCGATAAAATTACAGACCCAATCGGTTCATAATTTAAGCTTTTAAGCTCATAATTTAAGCTTCATGCAGTCAACGATATCATTGATAATCAATGAAAATAACAATGGGCCAATATGACTGCGTTGAGGTACGCCGGATGACGCGCGAAAAAACTGGGAAGAAAATCAAAAATCCTGACGGATTGCCAGCGGTCGGAAATGTAGGAACGCCACCAATCAACGGGAATGAACTGACAGTTCAAATTCTCCAGCTTGGTGATAAGGATTGAGTGATCAATCTTATCAAAAGCCTTAGCAGTTTGTTTACACAACGTCGAGTTGCTGCCTGGAGTTTAGACTGTTAAATAAACTACCGCAAAACGAAATCAGATTGGTAACCGTTGACTAGCCGGGATAAAAGCCATGCTGAGCGGGGGCAATAAAAAGTTTGGTATGTAAGAGCAGAACTTTGAGAACCATGGATTCAAAGAGCTTGGGTATGACGGAGAGAATGGCGATCCCCCGATAATTACACACCTCGTTTCTTCTACCCGCCTTAAAAATTGGGTGAATACAGGAAATTTTCCAAGGATCTGGAAAAAAACCTCTTCGTAGGCTTTCATTAAATATAAAAGTGATTGGAAGAGCTATTACATCAGGTTTTCTTAATTTATGTAGCCCTCAATAACGAATGTATAAATTTCAGTGTCGATTCATGAAACATAATTTAATACGAATCAAATCAAACATCAAGAAATGCATCATTGAGTCCTTCGGATCTAAATTTTCTGAAATAATTCTCCAATTTCTTTCAAATTCAAATCGAAATGATTCTGATAGTAAATCTATTCAAATTTACTACAAATTCAATATATTTCTGGACAACCCACCGAATCACTAAGGTGTTGTGGTTTTTCTAAACAAATAAGCTTACTTTAAGATTTTACTTACTTTATAGCTACGATTGGCCTCTACAATTCTATGCATAGATAAACAGAATGAATATTTATAGCAGATATACATATATTTATAGATGATACTTTATATATGTATATTAACCGCTACCATTATGTGGCAACGTCGTACTAATTTAAGGAATACAGATCATTTATAAATATTCAGAATCCGATATAAAATATGACAGCCGTTCTCCGAGTTTGTGAATTAGAAATAATTTATATAAACTTCTATTTAGAAATTGGCTACAAATATACTGGATCAATTTCGACATCTGAGTTTGTTCTTAAAACTAAATTTAGCTTTTAATTTTAAAGTTATTGACGATGACTTTAGTTTGTATAGACTAGAATTTGGCCTCATATTTGCATATGATGACTTGTTGTACTAAGAATATGGCTTCGAACTAGGAATAAGTGTCTAGTTTTAAATATTTGATTTCTCATCTGATCTTTCTTCCAAAAATCAATTATTTTGAAATTCTCAATTTCTGAGTTATAGATATCTTGAAGACTGAAAGAAAAACGTCTCAGAAAAGCCTAAAGAAAGCAGAATTTTAATAAAAAAAATTCGGTTGGTTCAGTTTTGCCAAATTCAATATAATTTACAACAATACTAATTTTTACAAATTTGATCCTTGTGTTGAGACGATTATATTAGTGCATTAAAGCAAAGATGCTTAAATATATTATATTATATAATATTTCAACATATTTGGTTAAAGTTAGATGCAGAAATAAATTCATATTCAGAATCGAAATCTAATTCTATTAATATTCACTATTTGGTCCTAAAATTAATTGAAAATTTGTCATTTTCCATCAATTTCGATTCATTATTACAGAACTTTTATAAAAAATTGTACTTACAATTTATTTAATTTTCAATCGATATATAATTCTAAAATTGTACTCGTTGGAATACAACATAGAGCGTCTTATTAAAATTTCTGAATAACGGGAACCCAATTATGTTGATAAGTTGTCGAAACAGTTTTCACAAATTATAGAATCAATCAAAAAACAATATTATTTCAGCCAATAAACTTTCTAAAATAATAATAATTTAAAATTAAAATATGTAACACTAAACTAATAATAAATCTAAAATCTTGTTTAATATCTATAATCTCCAAAACTATCGACTAGATGCTGCATTATATTTTTACGGGAAAGAATATACTCGTATATTTCCATCTTTAATTTAAGTACAATATATTTACTAAATAAATAAATTATTTTTTTAACGAATATAAAAATGAAAATAAAATTAAGAATCTTTCTAAAACAAAAAATTATGTTAATATTTTATTTTATGTATGCAGGTAAATTTATAATTAAATGTATAGTTAAATAAATAAATAGGTAAATCAAAAAATCAAATCAAAATGCTATACTCACATCAATTTTGTTTAATATTTATATAAATATTCCAAATTGATTTTATTATTTATTTAGGTTTTAATTTGCTTTTTCTAAAAATTGTGATAATTTAATGAGATGAAATTTTAAATGTGATTTTTTTTTCGTTTAATGAGGTAAATTTGTTATGTATAAAAACATTTTCGATGGGATGATTTCTATTATTAGTTATAATGAGATTCTGTTCATGTAATACCCGATTAGAAAGGCGGCTTGTAAGGTAACGATAATTTAAAATAGTCACTTGTTATTTTGGTGTAATGTAAATAAATCCACTTTTAAATTGTTTAGAACATTATAATGTTCGTTTTAAACTCTATAGTAAATAATATATAGATAGATTAAATAATTTAGTAAACTATTTGAACCTCAACGAGTAGGGAAATAAAATAAATAAAAGATCGGTTCAATCTCAACCAAGAAATGAATAATATAATAAATAATAAATGGTATACACATGAAAAACTTATTTTGTTAATTATTAAAATGAATGATGACCGGATGATACGATTTTATATCTTACAAGCGCGAGCGAATGACATAAATTTGTTAATTTTATATTTTGGTTTTTTCAAAAGATCTTTACTATTTAATACGTGTATTTTAAAGAAATACCATAAATTGTATACTGAAACTGAATTTTCAATATTTCAAGCAAAACAAATAAATTATCATACAAAAAATATATTGTAAATAAAGATAATTGAAAATTATGAAAATGAATTCCAATTTTCAATTCTATCGTTTTCATTTCTTCTCATATATAATTTTTTAAGTTGGTAGTCCTGTAAATGTCATGTTTGTATAATATTATGTATATAAATAAGGAACAATTAATTTTTTTTGTTTACTTTTTTTAAATAATAATACTATTTAGTATATTAAGATAAATTGTATAACAAACTTGTTTTGTATTAAATCACGTTTAATCTATTTTAAAGTCAATCTTTGAATTTAGCTCAACATGATTATTAATGTGATTTATTTGAGCTGTAGGCTGTTCTTCTGATGGCTGTTGCTGTTTTACATCTCCATGTTGCAAACATTTTAATTGAAATAATGACGCACCACGTGCAATTAGAAAATGTTCAGATGGGAAGTCCAACATAGTTGTACAATGGAACGACATGTTTGCAGTGGCTATGATATATTCACATAGCGCAAACCAACTGAAAGCTAAAAAACAAAAATATATTAGATTATTTCATTAATAAGTAATAAGATTCTTAATCACATTTAACGAAATATAGCTGTTATGCATTGCATATTATTACGAACAATTCCAATAGCATTACATTAATTGATTATAAACCCTACAAAAAACTGTGTCACATCAACATATTGAATTGTGGACAAAATGAAATATTATCGTTCAATTGCTGACCAAAGAAACCACATTCGTTAAATTTGACTTATCACTTAACGTTCTTTAACATGAGCGAAAATTATCGCCTAAACTGAAGGAAATTTCAAATAGTGTATAGAGTAATGGCGGTATAGCTGATATGTTTATGTTTATTTATATTTTAATAATTTATTTATTATTTTATGTTTAAAATTAATTAGGTTTAAGTTTAGTTCAATCTCAAATTATGTATTAACAACTCGCGTTACTGATTCGCTGGACGGTCTGTGAAAATTTCCGTAAGAAAACCATTTCCTTAAATTCCGTAAGGTTTCATTACTGATTATCGCTAGTCAATGCTTTAGTAAAAACACAAATTTCAAATAAAGTTGATAAATCAAATTCGGATTCCTATGATGTATTATTTATTTTTATTTTATTGTGTCATTGTCAAATTCGTCCAATATGTCACACAAATGTCACGCTTTGAAACAATGTTTGAACACCATAGTAGCACTACCTCTCGTGACTGTTAAATAAATTTATAAAATGTTAAGTCATTTTCTTTTTTTATTTTGTTCACAGTAAATATAGAATATAGTGTGTGATTAATCCTTATTTTAACATCATTGTGATTTTGGTATAATTCAAAAAAAAGTATTTTTTAAAGTTAAAAATAAATTAGCATTAGCAATAATTGAAATGCGTACGCAACCGATCATTTATGTCACGTTTATGTAACGCTTAGGTGTAACAGATTTAAATTGTTTTAGTGTAACGTCTACGAACCGTAATTATGTACACATTTCCGATTCGAAAACTATTCAAATATAGTACATTTAGGCAAAGACCAAACGTTACAGTTATTTCTTGCATTTCTTTTGTGACAAATATTTCATTTGTATTACCCCAATACGTTACATTTATGAAAACTTTGGTACTATGTAGCAAGTAACAAAAATAAACCTTTCTGAGTGGGCACGGAGTGGCTGCGGACTGAACGCAAACCCACAGAAAACAGAGCTAGTCCTCTTTACCAGGAAGCACAAACTTACTCAGTGTGACCCGCCAACATTAAATGGTACTCGCTTGATCTGACAAACATCGTAGAGAGAGTAAAGAAAGCTACTGTAGCACTCCACTCCTGCAAAAATGCCATTGGAAAGAGATGGGGTATGGAGCCCTACATAGTACACTGGCTCTACGTCTCAGTGGTCAAACCTATACTGCTGTATGGGGTTGTCGTCTGGTGGCCAGCGTTAAAAATTATGGCCAACCGTAAACTATTGATGAAAGTCCAAAGAACGGCCTGCTTGTGTATAAGTGGAGCGCTCAGGAGCACACCTACTCAAGCTCTGGAGATTCTCTTTCATCTTACTCCCTTGGATATTGCGTCCGAGCAGATTGCATCTTGCACAGCCATTCGGCTCAAATCCATATTTATGTGGACCTGTAACAATGCAGGGCACTCATCTATCCTATGCAACAGGGGTATCCCGGAAGCTACCAACTACGCTATTCCTTTGCCATCTGTTGAGATGAAATTCCAAACTGAGTTTCCCACCAGAGAGGACTGGGTGAACGAAACGGTCATGGACAATGAGGCGCTAAGCTTCTTCACGGATGGCTTAAAAAGGGATAGAGGGGTTGGCTGCGGGGTTTTCTGTCAGGCACTAGGGGTTAACCTCTCTTTTCGTCTTCCCGGCTTTTGCAGCGTTTTTCAAGCTGAACTAATCGCGATAATGGAAGTCATGGACTGGTTGAAGTATAATGTAATATCTACGAGGGATATTCGCATTTTTACGGAGAGCCTGGCTGCTATTAAAACGCTACAATCATACTCCCTGACGTCGAAGGTAGCCCAGAACTGTCTGGCATCTTTAAATGAGATGGCTGATCAGTTCAACATCCGCTTGACGTGGGTGCCGGGAGATGAGTTGGCCCGCAAGGGTACAACACGCCTAATAATCCAAAGCAGGCGGGATATAAAGATACCATGTGTAAACTGCTGCTTCAGGAAGAAGCCATAAAAGAAACGAACGTCAGATGGTTTAACGCCAGTTCGTGTGTAATAACCAGGCAGATCTGGCCTGGACTTGACTGGTCTAGATCAGGCCAAGTGATATCGCTTCGACGGCACCATATTGGCATGGTCGTCGGAGCTATAACGGGACATTGTCTCATTGGGAAACATGCGAGCAGACTGGGTGTCCCAGCCCAAGACTTCTGCCGCAGCTGTGGTGATGAGGAGGAGGAGGAAAATGTACTCCATCTGCTCTGCACCTGTCTACCGTACAGCAGAACAAAATTTATGGCTTCCCCTTTGAACGACCTCACGGATCTTAGTAAGATCGAGATCCGGACTTTAAACGCTTCTTGGTAGCTCAGGATGGTTTAGCGAGTGAAGAGAAGGAAACTCGAATGTGGTACAGCTATAGACCAATTTTGTGTCTATGCTAGTTCTTTAGGACGGCCACCCTTACCTAACCTAACCTAACAAAAATAAATATACAAAAAACACTGTGGATTTAGGAATTCAAATTCTTTTGATTTTAGAAATATGACATATAGGGCGGATTATGTACATATCTTATAAATCATGACTGCAAAGGAAAAAACGAAAAATTGGTTTAGAAAATCAAATTTATTTATTTTCTAATCGATTTGAAGTATTATTGTTAATGTGTCTGTCTTATGTTGTATCTAGTACATAGTCAATAAAATTATAGGATAAAAAACGGCTGACCCTTATTTAAAAAATGTTAAATTTTTTGAATATTAAATTGCTAAAACGTGACAAAGTCTTCGGCTTGAATATAATGTAAATGGGATATTCTAAAAAGATATATGGATAACCATAACCATTTAAACTAGGCTATTTGTTGACCAATTGTGATCAAATTTGGATCGTACGATCAAGACAAGATTCTTAATCGATTAAGATGACATAATTCTAGAATATGAAAAACTTAATTGAAAAAAGTAACTGACGTATAGTAGTTTTCATATCTCGCTGGAATTTTGACAGTTCTCGCGCAGAAAAAATATATCGGATACACAGTGATGTATTAAGTACAATAAATGTTTATTGTTTACATTTTTATTTAAATGGAATAGGAACGTTTTTAATCACAAAATGATTTTATAATTTAACTTTATAAGAATCCCTGACACTTTTGAAATTAATATTTAATTCGAAAAACTAAGAATTAAATTGAAAACTGATTTTGCTTTTTATGTTGTTTTGGTTTTGTTCGACATGAATGATATTTGATCATTTATTTTCCCTAGTCCGTACCAAAATTAAATGTTTACATTGTTTCCAAAAGGCGTGCAATTTTTTTTTGACCTATTAATTTTCACTCGAAATATGATTGTAATAACATAAATACATAATCATTTTGAATGTTTTGTGTATTAAAACTGAAATATAATTCTTTTTATTGGTTATTTATTATTTTATTTAGGTTTACTACCTAAAATAAATGCGACCCATCAAAATTTTTATAATTTTTTTTTCTACATCACTGAAAGGTGCGCAGAAAAATTAAAAAAATGTTTTTTTTAAGATCTGAATAGGACTATATGTATGTAAGTCGAAATCGATTTTCCAAAAAATAAAATAATAATGATGCTATAAGGATCACAATAAATTTTTTTGAATTATTAATTGTAACTATTGTAGATATTAATAATATATAAGCAAGTGGCTGGCACAATTCTATATAAACTCAGGATCATTGGCATGATTCAATTTAAACTCAGATAAATTTACAAACATTAATGAAACTAGGTGCTCGTGTAAAAGGAAATTAATATTTTGTATAGTAATAAGGAAGTTCCGTAAAATTCTAAAAATAATATTTTATTTTATGTACCATCTACTTCGCGATTTGGGCAGTAAATCACACTCATGATCCAACTGGTAATTAGCTTTCTCTATGTTATCGCTGACAAGATCCTGATATCGTTTCTTTTGATCTTCATTTATCAGACAGTCGAAACATTCCATACGTTTCGCTGTGTTCTCAGACCTGTACGAAAACTTTCATCGTAGCTTTTCACCGATGAAATGATATTCGCTGACTACGTAATTGGTTGCTGCTTGGTTGGAAATACCAATTCGAATTTAGATGAAAATAATTTATTATTTAAAGAATTCAGTTAATGCTATGAATCATTTTTTCTTTAGTTCCTTCCGCCTTATATTAACTATAGCATTACACTTGCTAAAAACTTTATCACTATTCTGTTATGTCTTTACACTTTTACACATATTTTTCCTGACGCTATAATTAAATAATTTAAATCGTTTTAAAGACACGTCATAAGTGAAAAGTTGCACATGTTTCTACAACTTTAAAATGAATAATAAATAGAGACGGTTAATATTCCACCTACAAGGTACATAGTTTAATCTAAACAAATGTAAACAGGATAATATGTTAGTGTATACACATACTTAGTTTTAAATGAAAAGGTTGGCACTTTTGACATGATTTGGTGGGCAAAATTAATTAAAGTAGAATTTTGAAGTGCTGAAGTATTTAAGTATATACACAATGTACGACAAACAATCAAATATAAGTTTGCAAAACAAAAACAATTATTTGCTTTATCAGTTTATTCTTGTTTAGCTTGTTGATTTAGAGGCAATCACTGGATACAAATATGAAGCTATTATAATTAATGGGTCCTTGTGATTACTTTCCATAAAATCTATAAATAAATTAACAAGCCAACAAGCACTAATTAGTTGTGTTCACAGCAATCCATAAAACTAAAAAAATTATATCACTTCCGGTCAAAAATTGCTATACAAATACTCGTATATGTATGTATAGTATAAATATATGTATGTATAGTATATATTTTATAATATATACCAATAGGACATTCTGTAAAGCGTAAATAATATTTAGCGATTGAAGATATTAGATCAAAATGGTTCTCCTATGTATGACATAAATGTTATGCGATAGTAGTAAATAATTATTATGTATTTAACAACGCTTTGAGAAATATCGAAATCAATATTTCGGTGAGCCTTACAGTTTCTTATGTTTAAGAACACCGCTCTATTTAGTAAATAAGTGAGCATTAAATTAAGCACAATGATTGGCAATAATGACAACAGCAAACATAAATATTAAGTTGATCTATTTCATAAGGTTGTCAAAAGGTTTTTTGAAATTTAGAAAACATTGGTGATTAATTATTTTTATATGTCTGATCAAAGTGGTCAATGACATAGTAACGTAAAGGCACTCTTCAAATCAGATGCTTAGACTAAATTAGACTAAATGAGTTGCAATACTTGATTGATTCGGTGCCACAACATATATACATTATATAGCGTATTGAATTATAAATGATATTTTAACTTTTTAATTTCTGACCAAACATGTTATAGAATATAAATGACTATTAATACTACCACTTTTAACTTTCAGTTCTACTAAGTTTAGCAGCACTACCATCACGTAATGCATTACCCATATAACTTACACTTTTATTTTTTGTTCTAACAAATTTCACCTTGAAAAAAGTTTCCTATAAAAAATTCCAAAACGATCGATACCACAATTATTTGGGTTTTACTTTTAACTATGGAATTAAACATTTAAAAAAAACATGTTAGCTAATATTATTTCTCGTACATACTTTCATTTCTTTTTTTTCATTGCCTATTTCAAATAGTGGCATTTTCAATAAATACACCCTCTTCTATGTTCAACAAATAAAAATTTAAAATTTATGTGCCTGATTAAGACGACCTCATGTTATATTGTTTGATCGATAAGACCATTACAATATAATACATTTCAGTAAAATAACACGTCAAGCCTTGTCCGTATATATAATCTACTTTAAATAGTATGTATGTATGGATATACATAATACAATTAATGCAAAAAAAATTAATTTAACAAAGTTAAAAAAAAAAGTATAAAAAAATGTATAAATATTAAAAAATAAAAATAGTTCGATTATTTCCACGTCGTACTTCGTTGGCAAATCAAAATCAAAATAATTATGAATTAATCGATTTTCATCTCAAACTTCAAATAATATTAATGTATGTACACTAGAGAATTATTTTTATAAACATATATAACACATGATAAAAATAAACTTACCCATATCGTGACATAATAAACGATGCTTTAAAAAGAATAAAACTAAACCAATTGTACTCGCTATGGATAATCCAAAAAGAATTTTTTTACATGACAATGAAACTGCCTCCTTATCATCGAGCGGTCCATTTGGATGGATTGATTGCAATAATTTTATAGTTGCTAACATATGGCACAGTGAACAGATCATAAAACAAATAAATATTTTCTCATGCATTGCTGTAAGTACACAAAAAATAATAGTTTATGTTAAAATCAATAATTTGGTACAAAAGTTTTATATTTACGGTAATTTTCTCGATTCGACACGTATGTAACGCCACATAATGATCCAATTTCCACTAAATTTAACCAATACACTATATCAACTAGTTTATTTCCTTTGGCAGCACTTTCAAGTAAATTTTTCTGGGTAAGTAAAGCACGATAATAATTTCGATAAACTGCTGCTATAGCAAATCTCGGACCAATGTGTATCGCAACACATATTCTCCATAGGTATCGTTGTGGACTTACTCCAGTTATTGCACTAATCGATGGAATTACATTATAAACCTGTGGAATAATATAATTTTAACGAGCAGATTCTTATTTTGCAGTTTTATCGAAACTTACTCTGCAATGTGTTTCGTGAATTTCTTCTGATTGAAATATATATGCAGTTACAAAACAAATAAATAGGGCGAGCATTGGTAGTGCAGCAGTAACAACACATATTTCCTTAAAACCTACCATAAGATGTACCACAACCTAAAAACAGAAATAAAAATGTTAATTTAATTGTATAGTAATTTAATTGTAAATAAATCTAAATGATTAGGTACGTATTTTTAAATAGCGTAATAGGCCGTCAAAATAGTGCAGGAAGTAGGCAACATTTCCTTTTTATTAGGGACAAATTAACATGTTCCAATATCACAGGTCAATTAGAATAAATGGTATTTATTGCAATTGACTGTTACAATTAATTTTGTTCAAAATACGAGTACCTTAGGTTTTTCACAATTGGGATAATCTATATTTAATTTGGCCATACTAAACCAACTAGTTGTGTATCCTAATTACCAGACAATTAAGATACGCAAACATAAGCTCAAATTAATGTTCAATGTTCAAAGCAAAATATTCATTTTGAGAATAAAGGCGCATTTACATATGCGTTCGGCAATTCGTTCTGCCTTTTTTTTAAGCAAACCAATATTCGTTTTTTCTTTTACGGAGATTTTTTCAAATTAGTTCACCCTTTTTTTCGACAAAACAAACATTATGGTAAGAAAATGATAACATAACACAAACTGAAAAAGGTAGTCACTAATTAGGTATTACTTTTTCAGTTTTTCTTTATTTAATAAAGCTGTGAAAAACTACCGATGAGCTGACATGAAGTTTCTATTACAATATTCCAAATATTATTATTTCGTTCTAAATTCAGATAGGGAATTTTAGTTTCAAATTTACAATATTACAATTTCTATTACTCTATCAAAAATTTAGGATTTATATCAAAATCATATAGGATTACAATTTCTACTATCCTTCTTTTCAACATTAATTCTAGCTGTTCGACTATGACTAAGCTCGAGGCACCTACAAAATCTATTACAGATTTAGCGATTTTGCTTTGCGCTAATACTTTAGGAATGCTCAGTATTAGTAGTACAATCAGTATTAGCCAAAACCATTATTAATAGTTGATAACAGCCTTGTACGGATCTGTAACATACTAACGCTCCGCCAAGTATATTAGCAAGCTATATAAAATAGATACTACTTCTAGTAGATAAATTATCAGTGCGACATAAGCTTCACCGCGAGATTTCTAAGGGATTGTTTATTCATCAAAATCATTACTTAATTTAGACAAGAGTGGTCTATTATTATTATCAGAATTCTTACCCGGTTTGGGTATAATTAACTGTCCTTATGGAAGAGCGAAATTTAATTTCTAGCTTTAATATATGCATTGCAATGAATTCATTTACCATTTGCAAAAGGATGATCATTAACTATCAACAGAACTGATTGTTAAATTTGTTTAGCAATTAAATAAATCTTGATTTTTCATTAAATTTTGTACTAGATCTATATAACTCTGAGTATTACCGCTGATGCACTCAATAAGCAAATTGATTTGACAAAGAAAGTCTACTCTGCTCTCCTTAAAACTGCGAAAAATGTAAATTGTTACTGTGATCACTTCGAGTGTCCCCACGATGACAATCATCAATCACGTTCACAAAATGTTGATTTGAAAAAGAAACGCGACTGTATGGGTCGATTAAGGAATTTCACAAAAGAACAAAATTAAAATCATAAATATAAATTGTCGTTAGATTTTGAAGATTGATATTACCAAGCCATATTCTATATTAGTAAGCCATATATTAGCAAGCCATAAGCTTCGTTTATTTACTGCGTGACCTATATTAAAACACCAAAATGACAATTGGTATTAAAAAATAAGTTTAGTTGTGACAAATCACAGTTTAATGAGAAGTCTAATTACTTAATTATACAAAAAAATAAAAAACTTAATACCAGCTTTTAGCTGTGTAAAAATATAAGCTCCTTACAAATGTTTTTAAATTTGGTTGTGCTTGCACGAAATATTATTATATTGTAAATATTAAATTTGCTGCTCCACTTTTTGAAAGCTCCAAAAGTTAAATAAGGCTAAAATATCGTACAATATAAGTGTTAGTTGTATAAGGCTGGCCATATACAATGAAGCAGGACTTCAAGCCCTTAAAACCATAACTTTGGCAAATGATGAATAATATTGTTGGATAATGAAACGATTATTGGGGTGTTAAATGATCATACTCAGTTTAAGTCAAAATTTAAAGTTTAATTAGAATTTGGCGTTTATTCATAAAGTTAAATTAGATTGGACTAATTAAAACCGATAGAAACTTGTTTTAAACGGTTTTTATTTCATACTCGTAAAATTCATTTTAACTGTAAACTTTAACATTTTAAGATTTTGGAAAATATTCAACAAAAATAAGATTTAAGCAAATTATTGAGTATGGATATTTTCTACAAAATCAACTTCTATAGACCTATATTTAATAATAAATCTAATTTTTTAATTTAAATTTGGTTGACCATCTGATCAAGTTATATATAATAATTAATCTGTTTCTTTTTGTAAATTTTTAATTGCTCTTAAATAAATCTCTAGAGCATAAAATATGCCTTATTCAGATGATTGTATGTGATGATTGTTTTCTAATTTATTCTTAATCAAGAAAGAACATTTAATAAAGGGTGTTTTTGATAGCCCGATAGAACTTGAAATTGTAAAAAATAACACAAAAAATTAAATTGTATTCAAAAATTTCTTTTTATTCGAAAGATCAATACATGGCATTAATATTTGAAAATGATTTCGGGTATATGGGCACGGTGGCTGTGCTATTTTGGACGTCAAATTTTGGGCCACTTTTTCGAGCATATTGAATTGTTGAATTGATTATGGTCTCACTCCATATGTAGCAATTTTGTTTATTAACAAGCCCGTAAAGCCAAACATGAGCCTAATCGCACAACACAATTTAACGATAAAACAACGGGTCATTTGCTAACTGCGGTAAAGTCCAACGGGCGAAAGAACGACGCTGATAATTGTCTCGTGGCTTCAATTCCTGCACCAGTTGAATCTTGTACGGGTGTAGGCCAAGATCTTTGCGCAAAATTTTCCATGTAGTGAACGGACAGACCCCCAATTCCTGCGAACGACGACGAATCGTTAAATTTGGAACTATTTTCACACTTTCGTTTACAGCGGCGATATTCTCTTCAGTACGCACATTCCTTCAACGTGTTGATGTTATTGCATCCTCTGGAGAGTATGTGGTACGAAATCTATCCACAGTTCGATGGATGGCTTTCTCAGATGGACGATTATATGCAACATAAAAATCACGAAGTCGTTTATAAGTTGCGATAATCGACGACTGATTTTCAAAGTGAATTTTAATAATTTCGATGATTTGCCAGACTATACTGAGATCTGCTAGAGTATATTCTTCATAAAAATTTAATTTTTTGTTTTATTTTTACAATTTCAAGTTCTATCAGGCTTAAAAAAACACCCTTTATAAATATTTAGTTTAGATAATAGAGTAGAAATTGACTATGCATCGGTATTTCTGATTCAAAAATTAATTAAAATGTTTCGCATGTAACTGCTCCTGGTACTTCTGATAAATCGTGTGGGCTCCAACTAAAGTAAATTCGGACGTGTTCACAATTTTATGGTACGTTTTCCTTGTTTCCAGATACCGAACAATAAAAGACCACTGATTTTCGCATTGTGGCTAAATTAATATTTTATATTAACAAGCTTAAATAAACATAAACTCACCAACCACTCACCAAAACAAACAAAATATCAAACTCTAGCTGAATAATTGATTTAATTTTCCTTGGATATGCGATACTAAATAATTTACTTAAAACTAAAATGGTTAACGCATAAGTTGAAATTGTTTTCTTGTTAAGCGGGAATTGCATATTCCCGTTGCAACAAATCATCGATATAAACGGAAAAGAAAGGAAAATTGTGATTGCAATAACTATTTATAGTTTCAATTTCTTCCCAGTACGTATCAAATATATTTATGTAGATTATTCTGTCATATCACGACCGACACAATGTATGCGAAAAACAATCAGCAAAAATCCATATACGTTTTAGGGAGAAGTTTCTAATTTAGAAGCATTTATTAAAATATATGTACGTATGTATATACAAACCTGCATCCAAAAATAATATTTCTACATTTTTCTTAAATTAATACTTCGTTTGCAGTTACTTCACATGCCAAGGGGCTGAATAATATTTTCTTATACAGAAGTAAAAGTTCAAGGCTTCGTTCTAAATAATAATATATCTATTCATGTTCAAATTTTTAATTTAATTTTTCATATTTTGAAAATGTCAATAAACATTAAATTATAAATTTATAAACCTAATTAGGTGTTGGAAGTTTTAGTATATGATTTTTATTCTCTTTAGTGTATATATACATATATACATATATATATATTTATATATATATATATATATATATATATATATATATATATATATATATATATATATATATATATATATATATATATATATATACAAGGTGTCCGCCGGGAAGGTATACTACTTTGTTTGTTTATAATTTTAGATTAAATGAAAGAGAATGGATCTTATATTGATAAATGTTTTATTTAATGTCGGCAATTATGTATGGAATACAATATCAGATTATCAGATAAATGTCCGCGTCTGTTAGCCTCACAAATGCGAGCCCTCATTCTCACATATTTCACGCGGTATTTCATTAATTTCATCACGAATATTTTGTTTGAGTTGCTCAAGCGTTTCTGGTTTGTTTGCATAAGCCTTGCTTTTCAGATATCCCCACAAAAAAAAGTCCGGAGCAGTCAAATCAGGCGACCGTGGAGGCCAATCAACATCACCATTTTTTTAAATAACTTGTTGTGGAAAGAGGTCTCGCAGTAATTCCATTGTAATCCTGGCTGTATGCGATGTGGCACCGTCTTGTTGATACCACATGTTAATCAAGCCCAAAGCATGCAGTTGTGGCGTTAAAAAGTTTTCAATCATATCACGATATCGCTCCCCATTCACAGTTACCGTTACGCCGTTTTCATTTTGAAAGAAGTAAGAGAAGTAAGGTCCAATGATTCCTCCTGATTCCTCCTGACCAAATTGCACACCAGACTGTCCCGTTTAATGGATGTAAAGGTGACTGATGATTAATTTGAGGGTTTTCCATTGCCCAGAACCGACTATTCTGTTTATTCACATATCCATTCAAATGAAAATGTGACTCGTCACTCATTATGATTTTTTCATGAAAATCGGGGTTGTCATGGGCGAGCTGTAACATCCTATATTGGCATATGTACGGCGGCGTAAATGGTCTTGTGGAAGAAGCTCTTGTCAACTGAATCTTAAATGGAAACAAATGCAAATCCTTGTGCAAAATTGTGGCCAAACTTGTTCTTTGAAGACCAAGCTCCTGAGCACAGCATCGAATTGAGGGTGATGGATTGTTTTGAACACTTTCTTGAGCAGCAGTAATGTTTTCAGTCGATCTTGCAGTACGTTGTGGCCCATGCTTGGGCCTATCACCTACAGACCCTCTTTCTTCGAAATCATTCACTACACGATAAATCGTGCGTTTTGTTGGCAAGTTGTTTCTCCCAAAAATTTCACGTAACTTTCTCATCGTCACAGTAATCGATGATTGATTTTGATAAAATGTATTAACGATTAAAACACGTTGGTTTATCGAATATTTTTCCATAATAAATTTGCCACGTGTCTACTTCACGACTGCCAAATATGAACTGTCAAGACTAACGTTTACCAAAATGGCGGAAAAATAAAGTAGTATACCTTCCCGGCGGACACCCTATATATATATATATATATATATATATATATATATATATATATATATATATATATATATATATATACTTATATATATATATATATATATATATATATATATATATATATATATATATATATATACTTATATATATATATATATATATATACTTATATATATATATATATATATATATATATATATATATATATATATATATATATATATATATATATGTGTGTATTTATAGACTATAAATACATGATTTATTGTATATAAACCTGTTGTTGGCACTTACCTTTTCTGATAAATCACATGACCTTTTGTTACTGATCTCCATCTCTTTATTTATTTGCGGAGGGCCTCCATTATTACTACTATTTGTAACCATCTTTGCATGCCATTGAAATAAACAAATTTAAAGAAAATATACATACATTAATAAATAATCGAAAATTAATCTACAGAATATTTAATTAATTCTAGATTCTTTATACTGGGTGATATTTATTTAAGCGCGAGGAGATTTCTTGATCAATTTTGATTGATTATTTTATTTATTTCTAATGGTATATATTTTATCAAAGCCATCTTAATATATTTATTAAAATTTATTAAGATGGCTTTGATTTTATCTACTCGTACCTCCAGTGAGATAATCGCCAGTGAAAAATTGTATACATACTTTTTATGTAATATTTATTTTACAAATTACAAGACTAATAAAGTAATAATTATTAAATTATGGTTGTTTTTAATATTTGATTTTAAATATTTACGTAATTATATTATAATTTAAAGACAATGCACACTATAATTTAAATATGGAGTAAAATTATATTTAAAAATTTCTTAGATCGCTATAATTCCACTAAACCTAATAAAAACTTTTATCATATCGGTATATAATCAGATCATTGGATTTCCTTCCTTCATATCCAGGTTATTTATCGTATATTCGTATACATCATAATAAATATTTGCGTGCAATAAATATATCTTTTAAGCAATTTATAGACAAGTCGTAACTCAATTTTATTTTTGTATCAGATCTCAACAAAATATCGGGAATATTTATGGATAGAAAAATGTATAATGTAATCAATTAAATGTATACAATATAAACAAATTTTCTATAGCATTTATTAAGAGGAAACTAATAGAATAGAAACTTACGAAAATTTAGATCGAAAGCCAAATAGGTACGTTTTTTATATTTATGTGCTTAGTTATACAGACATTGAAAAAAAAGTTACGTCAATATATGAACTAAAATTATGTGTGCACATAAATTCATAAAATTTAAAAAAAATTCTAATAAAAAACAAATTATTATACAAGTATTATAAATATTACATGCATGGATTAGTTTTGACTATAACAGTGTATAAAACTGCTATTTCTTACGAGATTTTTGACGAATGGCAATTCCCGTTGAGACCAAGGAAATATCTCGCACAAAAATTTTGGTTTTATAGCAGTGGTTTCCATCCGTTACTCCGCAAAACATTGATGTGCCGTGAATATGGACCCACACAGTTTTGAAAATTCGTAGAAAGAACCGTATCGAAAATTGTTTAAGTGATATATAAAATAAAATAGAAATATGAAAAATTTCTTGGTAATTTTGGAACTGCCAAGCAGAGTGCCAAAGATTTTATAAGCAGTTCTGCTCTAGTAGTAGTTCACAATAATTCCTCACTAAACCAAAATAGATGATCCCACAAGTGATACTTGATATTACAGCATATTGCGTATGTACGAGTACATAATTGATAATACATAAATAGAAACAATTTAAGTAAAATGGAAATTAGAAAAAATATAATAAATAATGAATTCTAGTTATGTACGACAAGAGATGGTGGCAAATGTTAAACTGCGTAAATAACCATATACAGTCAATCAAATAAGTTAACCTAACAAAAATGGTTGAAAGCCCCTTGCAAATGAGCGTCTTAACATGCCAAATGAATTTACGCTGTAAGAGTACTGGGGGCGCGAGTAACATAATTTTTATAGATTGTAAGATGGACAACATGCTTACCTTAACATTTTAAAGATGAATTTAATGGATAATGTGAAAAAATGAGTGTTAATAAATATCAATTTATATTTTAACGGGGTAACGATCTGACATACGTCGTTGTAAAAGAATGGTTGATATTCAATGTTCCACATCAGTTGCATATACCCTTACAATCCTCAGACTGCAATCCCATCAAGCATATATGGGACTAGAACGTAGAGTAAGAAAGCATAACAGAACGTCTGCACACAAGTTAAAAGATGCTTTCATAAATTAAAGGGAGTGAATAACTCATTCGAGTAACTGCTGTTATAAAGCCGAAAGGCAACCAGACAAAATATAACAGAAAAATTTCAAGCTGGATGTATCTCTTTTTCGAGATCTTATAAGTGTATGCAGCAGTTAACATTTTTTGATATAATTTTTAATATAAAATAAAAATATTTTAATTAGCTTTAATAATAAAATGTGCCGAACTTTTGTTGTTGTATTGTACACAATAATTAATGTATGGATTTGAAATACAAACAGCAACTCTCGACCATGTTAGATATATGAAAACTTTTTTGATTGACTGTATATCAATATAATATGTACAGAAGATATAGTTGCGGTTGACCAGAAATTTGTTCATACAGTGCAGAGTGCGGTGAGTATAAACGCACTATAAAACATTAACAAAAATATAATGCGATTACAACGTAAAATCGGTGCCTCTAATTTTTTGTATTACTGCAGATTGATGTTTTTACATTTTTGTTTCAGTTTTCAAATCGCGTCTATTTCTTGTAATTAAATCTTTGATTATTATAAGTGCTACATTCTTTTTGAAATATAAGTTTAGATTTGAAATCTACTTTTATTTTTTCTGTTCTTTCATTTTTTTCAAAGTTTTCACATTCAAAACGGTTTTTTTAAAACGAATTACGACCAAATTAAGCTAAACAACAGATTTGAGCTAATGAAACAGATTTGATAAATCCAAATATAATTTTGTTTTATATTACTTCGAGTACTTCGATTATAACTGAACCTAATCTGTGGGAATTGATCAATAATGATCAGTATGAGGCGGTTTCCATGGTATTTTAATCATGCACAACAGTCCGTCCCCTAGTTATAAAATATATTTGTAAAACATAATGAATTTAGTAATTATTATAAGCTAAATTATTTAATCTACCTGTTATTATTCGAATAAATTTATGTTATTCGTGTTTGTTGTCGATTTTGAAGGATAAACTAAGACAGAAACCAAAACTAATATGTATATAGATTTTACGTACAGCACAGTTTTTATCTACAATTGCCGCTAAATTCAATTCATTTGAAAACAACTTAAAAGTATAAACAAAAGTATGTTGGATATGCTCAATGAATCGGTCTGAAGATAAAACCACCCTTCAATACGAAAATAAAATAAATGAAATAAGAGAAATAGGAAACCTGGATAAACACAGATAAAAAATACAATAAACTGGTAAATGAATCACTAAAATATTCCTTTGGTTAAAAAATGAATGCCTACAAACTAGCACAAGCCATCATTAGGGCAGGTCATGTAAGAAACACAAAATGTAACTATATAAAATACCGCATTATACTTATACATATTTCACTTATTTTTATTTTTATTGGCAATCGGATTTTGAACCTCTAACTAGCTAGGTTTTTGTTTTTTGGCTACCGGTTTTCTAGCTTGGTAGAAACCAAAGATTTTTTGAAGATTCGCTTTCAGATAAACCTGAAACGGACAAACCGGCACCAATCTATTCTAGAGAGGAATCAAATAGAGATTTAGTACAAATAAGTGAAACACTATCTGAGGGAATTTTTTTTAGTTTAGGTGTTAAAAGGAGAAATATAAAAGAAACTAAAATACAACCGTTATTGATGAATACAGAGCATTGATTAATCACTTTGATAAAGTTGGTAAGCAATTTTAGACGAACCAACTAAAATATCAAAAAGGCTTGGTGGTCATTATTAAAGGAATTGAGAGTTTCGTGGACGTTATATATTTGCTGCTTTCGCTACTGAAGCCTTCTATGCCAAATCTCCAATGTAATAAATAAAGATAAGGTACCTCAGTCTATGTTTCGTCTCGAATTAGAACCCGACGATAAAAAAGATAAAGGACGGCGCCTCATATACAATTTAAGACATCTATTGCATCGAAGAATAACCACCTAAAAAAGTTACGGGGCAGTACTACAGTGTGTTAAGTGCCAAGAATACGGCCACACCAACGCCTACTACACGCTAAATAATGTTTGCGTGATTTGCAGTGAACTCCATAACTCCACACAATGCAATAAAATTCAAACCGATGGAAATCACGGAAGCTAAAACAGAAGTGCACCCAGAAGAAATATTTGTTAATCTTCATAAAGGAAACTAAAAAGCAACTGTAAATAGTAAAGTGCATCCTAGAGTTTCATATATGCAAGTATTTCTAAAGGAACAAATATTTCATTAGCATTAAACAAGCACATTGATATGATGCAAAGCTTCATGGTGCTAATGAAGCAAAATATGACAAAATTGATGCAGATAGTCGCTAAAAACCAAAAATGGCTGTCCTCAAAATAGCTATATGTAATGGAAACGGCCTAGCACAACACAAAGGTGAGGTACAAGCATTTCTCATCGAGCACAATATTGACAAAATGTTAATATCAGAAACTACTTTCACCAAAAAAAAACTATTTTAAAATTAATGGGTACACAACTTATGATACTAGGCATCCGGATGGCAAAGCACACGGTGGTACTGCTCTATTGATTAAAATAAGATTAAAACATTTTAAAAATTTGAGCTTACAAAATATCTTAAAGACTATATCCAAGCAACGAATATTTGGCTGGAAGAGTGATCCGGACACTTTGTAATATCAGCAGTATAATGAGTTAAGTTATCGTTACTAAAATGGAAACTGAATCGAGCAATTAAAAGCTTAAGATTAGCCGTGAAGGAAAAAGAAAACCAAGGTGTGCAGAATTATTTAAGCAAGCTCTCGGCAACAGAGAGAATAGATTACTCATTGTGGAAAGCTACAAAAAATTTAAAAAGACCAGCAAACTCGAGTCCACGCGTTAGAGTGCCAGATGACAATGGGGTGATTCACCTTAAGAAAGTGTTTTCAACGCATGAGGAAATTAACAACTGCGCGCTACCAGAACAATTGGTGAATGACTCCACCATAAAACCTATTATTATTATAGGAAGGCAGTTAAGAATGCAATCAAAAACGGAATAAACCCCAAAAAGGCTCCAGGACACGACCTTATAACCCGTAAAATGATTAGAGAATTAACAGATAAATGCGTAAAACTAATAACATATATCTTTAACGCTATCATGCAGACTGGTTATATCCCTCAAAACTGGAACATATCTCAAATCACGATGATTTATAAGGCTGCAAAAGAGCAAACACCAATTTTGTCATATCGTCCAATAAGCATGCTTCCCACAATCTCAAAGTTATTTGAAAAAATATAATTGAAGAAATTGAAACCAATAATAGAAGAACGACACCTTATTCGAGACCATCCATTTGGTTTTCGAAACCAGTATGGCACTATAAGCAATTGCACAGAATTGTAAATGCTATCAAACTCACTTTGGAGGAAAATAAATATTGTTCTGCTCTCTTCATGGATACTGCACAAGCCTTTAATATCTGGTTAAACAAAATACAGCAACTACAGGCGTTCCATAAAACAGCGTTGTAGGTCCAGTGTTATATTTATTGTATACAGCCGATTTACCCATTACCAACAATAAATAATAGTTTTAACATTTGCTGATGACACAGCCGTTTTGATGTCCCATAAAAAACCCGAAATTGCCTCAAAGGAATTGCAAAATCATTTAAACAAAATTGAAGGTTGGCTAAGGACAATGCGAATTAAAGTGAACGAAACTAAATCAGCGCACGTTACATTCACGTTGAACAAATATAACTTTCCAGCAGTGAAACTAAACAATGTGACTATTCCGCAGCAAGCCGGTGTTAAGTACTTAGGTCTACATCTGGATAGAAGGTTGACTTGCAGAAAGCATATTAACACAAAGCGCAATCAAAAATTATTGGATGATTGGAAGAAAATCAAAATTATCATTGGACAATAAGGTGCTACTATACAAAACGATATTAATGGCCATGTACATACGGTATCCAACTATGGGGCTCCAGCACATCAAATACAGAACTTCTGCAACGAACTCAAGTAAAAATTCTTCCCAGTATTAGAAATGCTCCGTGGTATACTCGAAATACTAACAGATATGATTAGAGAATTCCGTTCCAAGTATTATTTGAAACTAGACACACAGCCTAACAAATTGACAAGGGGCATTCTAAAGCAGCCGAAATACAGACGACTGCAAAGAGCAGATCCACTAGATCTAATGAACTCACGGATGAGTACGAGAGAAGACTCCTTACATTTCAGAGAAAGCGTCGTTGCAAGCGACGATGGCTCCACGGTGTAGAGAACGACTGGGCTTCTTCAGATTTTCTAAGACAGTAGGAAGACCAAGCTCAGGATCGAAACCGTTGGGTAATAAGGGGGTAATAATGGTCTTTTGAAAACTGTTATTATTATTCAAAATCAACACACATTCTGCTTAGCTACTAATAAATTTCAATTGAAATTTTATTCAATTTCTATACTTAAATTATGTTCAATTATTTCCAAACAAATTATTTCCTCAAATTGTAATTAAACTACTCTTTATTAAATTTTCAACTTTATTAGTTTTTGTTAAACAAACCCAGAAGTTGGTCAGTTATGAAAGAAATATTAACACTGCATGAACTTAATTTGAATATAAGTAATATAACCACAGCTAAATAATTTAATTAAAATTGAACGCAATTTAACTCAGCTCTTGCTGTATAAAACTAAGTGCGATATATGTTCTAAAGCTGTTGATAAACGAATATATTTTTGTCAAAATTTAAGATTTATGTGTCTGCCGTCTAGAAATTAATTTCGTGAATAACCAAACAATTTTTAAGACTTATACTTTCAGATAAGCAATATGTTTATAAGCAAGCACTCATGAAACTTGTGTCCGTCCTTGTTCAAAAAATTTCTTAAAAAACTCATTATTTTCTATATAAAATATAATTATATTTTTAATCAATTAGATGTTGGTACCTAATTTGGCCAAAATTTGACCTGACTGGCATTCTATGAGTTTTTTGTGATGAGATAAATGAATAATTAATAATTAATACTTAGATCAGAATAGTGCCGTTTCTGATTTTTTTAACCGAACGTTTGGTCAAGTTTTGAAAGTTACCAAATTAGGAAAACGTCATGTTATTTGTGGATTGAAATTCCAGTGATTACCGAGTTCTCTAATAAATTGATGAGAGATGGATTTTCATATTCTATTGAAATTTAGCATATCTGCTGGATTATTTTGGAACCAGGAGGGCTACTTCTAAACATATAATTAAATATCGCTAAGTTTGATAATCTAAGAAAAAAGCCATGATCTTAAAAACTATGGTGTCATCCGAAAATCCTATGAAATATTCTCATAAAAATTCATGGTGGTCTAAAATAAAACCAATAGTTCTGATGTGTTGTATCAATTAGTGGCGCCGAATTGCGGTTTTCCGATTATTGAAAACATGTATATATCTCCATTACATATTATCTCAAATCATAAATAGTAAATGTTAACAATTTCATTAAAAGGGATCTGGTCAAATGAGATTTGCTGGGACAATTTTATAAAAATGTAGCGCACCATACAAAGAAAATAGCATATGCTATAAATATGTTTCGGACAAGAACGTGTCAAATCTTTGATAAATCCGTCAATGTACGATTTATTCTCTAATATGGTGTCATATAAAATTGTGTCTACGTTAATTTTGGATTCTAAAATTAGAACTGCATACAGTCGCCAATCATTCGTATTTAAACACAATAAACATATATACATTCAAATTTTCTCGGTACAACACGTACGTCTAAGGAATCGTCTTTTTATTCTAAATAATCTAAACAAATAACAGATTTTTTTTTAAATTTATTATTTTCAAATTTTTCTATAAAATATTATCTCATTATTTTTATTTTCCAATTTCGAAGCCCCGGTTTTCCTACTATAGCAAAAAACGAGTTTTTCATTCCAATTGGGAATCAAAAAACTTTTCTTGTACATAGTGACGTATAATTGATAGGGAAATCAACAATTTATTATTCGTTCTATCCTTTAATTGTATTTAACTTGTAATAAATACAATATCTGAATTGGAATAATTTATATATATTTTTTAAGATAATTTGATTTAAATAAACAATACAAATATGTATTTAATGTATCAATTGCATTAAAACTACATGCAAATTGGTTCCCTTATTTTATTACATAAGGTGGTAAAAGTAAAATTACACGGTTTTCTCGTTAGGCGATTTTATTTTTTTCATGGATATGTTATATATTATTTTAGTAAAATCCTACCTTTAATAAAACTAATTTTCTTAATATAGTTTAAGTAATTTGTTTATTTTCAAACACAAAATTACTCAATAATTTTAACACACAATTTTTAGGAAACTGTATTCTTATTGGAAATTTTTCTATTGGTTTTTAAACTTATTCAAAAATCAATTGAATTGAATTACTTTCGTCGTTACATTAATGAAACACCACATTTTAATTGTTCACTTATCAAAATTCTAATGCTAATAAATTAACATGAAATTTTTTTGTTTAATTTTCATTAATAAGGAAAATCCAGTTCAAAAAAAACATGGAAATAATTTTCTTTTTCTTATTTTTTTTTTGTTCTCGATTCCAATAATCAAATGAAAGAGATGAAATTGTCAAAACAATACTGTCAAATTGGAACACACAAAAAATTCAATAGTTTTCATATATGAAATTAATTTTTTGCCTTTAGTCGTGTGACCTATTGGAGTTTAGTTGTACTAAGATTTCAGCATTTAGTATGCCACTGTAACGTACATAGATTCGAATTGATTTGGTTTGTTTTTACCAACAACTAAAACTAATTTTGTCATGTATCACGATAATTTAAATAAAAGATAAAGGTTATGTGTAGTTGGAAGAAGCGAAAATTGGACAGGTTATGTGTAGTTGGAAGAAACGAAAAAAATTTTTTATTAATTTACAAAATGTTTATTTGTAATGTCATATGAATCTATCTTGGTCAAACTCTTTAGATTCTAAGCAACAAAAGTTTGTTTGACCACTTTTGACTTTGAGTGAACGTCTTTCGCTGGATACATTTGAATTAAAAACAATAAATAAAATGTACTGTCGTAAAATGACAATAACGATATTGCATTGAAGAATTAATAACTTCGATAAAAGATTGATATTGTCGCCAAAATGATAGTCAATTATCGGTTTAACCTAATAAAACTGATACAAATCTGATAAGGTAGTCACTAAAGTGACAAACAAGCCGTATTATAATCTTAAACCACTCTTAAAACAAAACATTATTCAGGCGTTTGCCATTTCATCTGTAACTGTTACAGATAGGATGAAATATTGTGTATAGCCTTAGATGGACTGATCAGGATTAGCTATCGTAATTACACATATGCATGCATATTAAAATGATGTACCTAAATCTTAACTGATGGTTTAAATACATACATCCAACCGTTGCTTTATACAAGTTTAGTTCTAAATATATCAATAGATGTCATTGCTTCTAAGAATAAATTAAACTTTGACAAATGTCGTACCTATTTACATCGCCTCTATCGTAAAAACCACAACACTAATTAAAATAACATAACCACACATTTATAATTTAAGTTGTAAAGCAAAATGATTCGAAATTTTCGTAGTTTAGTAAATCGAATTACATTTAATAATAATTTATCAGCCAGTTCTAAATTACATACCAGTGCCGTGTTAAATCGAAATAAACATGAAGCTGGTCCAAAGAAATTTTTAAATTACAATAAAACTATTTTTCCCCCACAACTTGCCGACGAACAACCCAGACCTGCGGTATGAAAAAATAATTATTTTGCCCATAATGAATTAATATTTTAAAGTTATTTTCATTTATCAGTATGTTTGTCATGTTAAAACAAATATTCGATACAGCCCAAAAAAGATGTGGTATATTGCATCTCTTATTCGTGGTATGAGTGTTGAGGAAGCTGTTAAGCAATTGAGCTTTGTACTTAAAAAAGGAGCTACTGCAGCGAAAGAGGCAATACTTGAAGCTCAAAATATGGCCGTTAAAACACATAATGTTGAGTATAAAACTAATTTGTGGGTTGGTGAGTAGCTTATGTTGCATAGTATCCGATCAAATCTAATCAGGTTCTATTTCAGCTGAAAGTTTCGTGGGAAAAGGTCGAGTTTTCAAAGGTATAAGGCGACATGCTCGTGGTCGTGTTGGTGAAGTTGAATACAAACATTGCCATTATTTTGTTCGCCTAGAGGAAGGTACACCACCAGAAAATTATTACTTACCTGCTACTAAAAATCCTCAAGAACAGCTTGACACATGGATGGAACAAATGAGAAATCGTAAAGTAACAAGCTCACTGTAGTTTCCCGATTTTGTAAAAACAAAAACATAGTATATTTAATACAAAATTAGTTATTTAAGAAAACATAAATAATTATTTTATTAATAAACTTGTATAATATTAGAAGAATTACTATCAGAACTATAATCCTTTCGGATAACCTCCTGAATACGATTGGCATATACCATCGCAGTTGAATCGTTTTGCGGCGTTTGAATTTGATATTCTTCAACATCTGATACGTCCAAAATTGCATCGGATAGTGGCATATCATCCTCAACTATTATATTTGCACCATTTCCCAATACTATATCCTTTTCTATTTCAAACGGGTTTTCAATATTTACTAATCTTGAAGCCATTGAAACTCGTTTACATATTTTTTTCGGTTTAATAAAGGTTGGTTTTTTTCGTGATGGTACCGATTTGGGCTTTAGTTGTTCATGCAGAGTCATGTGTCGTAGTAATCTTCTCTGTAAAAGTTCAATTTGGGAAATAAAAATTAGTATTAATAACATACTCTTTAACTTACTTTGCTACTCAAAATTTTAGTGCATCCGTCAATGGTACACTTAAAAATACCTTGATGTGCTGATTTGATGTGAGTTTGTAAATTATTGTATTGCGTGTAAGACCTGTGTGGTATTATAAATATTAGTAATTATAAAAAATGGGCGGTTGAGATATTTTGTGCCTATCTCAACCAAATGTGTTCCATCCTTGTCAAGGGGAGTGCTAACCAGCTCTCCTTTCAAATGACACAAATTAACACATAAACTTTTTTGTATATATAGCTAAAGCATAGTACTTATACTTCTAGCGAATTAAAAATTTAAGTAAAAATAAGAGCTTAAAAAAAACATCAACAGATGTCAGAATTTATTTTTATATATTTTTACATTTTAAATTGCATTCTATTACTTACCGCGTACAATTTTCATAAGAACATTCAAAAATTTCCCGCTCAGCTTTTCGCAAATGCAATTTTAAATGACGCCGTAGGTAAGCTCGAGTTTTAAACATTTTACCGCATTCTTCACATTTTGGATCACTCGAATGCTCATTTTTTTGATGTCGCACCAATTCTGTCCAATTTTTAAACAACTGCTGGCAATACTGGCACTTCTTTCCCGTATGCCATGCCATATGCTTCGTTAATTTTTGGCTTTGCGTAAAACCTTTATCACACTCCACACACTTGAATGGATATTCATTTGTATGCTTGTACATATGTTTTTTGAGATCCATTTTACGACGAAATCCTTCACTACACTCGGTGCAAATATGATTCTTCTCGTTGAGATGCGATTTATTATAATGTTCTTGCATTTCATCTGTCGTTTCGAATTGCTGTTTACAGTTAGGTGCGCTACATATTAATTCACTTTTAAGATGAATAGTTTTCAAATGTCTTTGAAGAGATTGCATGGTTACATATAATTTATCACAGCCATCAATGGGACAATCAAGGGTTTTCTACAAAAATAAATACATAAAATCCAAAAGCGCGTTTAATCAAACTAAACTAACCAATCCAGTATGCTCAAACATATGACTATCTAAGCCAGCTTTCCGTAAAAATTCTTTATCGCAGCCGTCGTAATCACATTTATATTTCCTTTCGATTGGAGTTTTAGAAATTACTTGTGCTACCCGCTCACTCTTTGGATGAGACTTTTTAAGGTGCCTGATCATAGAAGAACGGGTAACATACTTGTTACTACAGCCCTCAAATAAACATTCGACGGTTTTCTGATAAATTAACATCATTCATTTTACATTATACATATTCAAATAATATATTCTATATAAATAAAAATAACCAATACCTCTCCTGTGTGTTGATATACATGCAGATCAAAATCTTTTTTTCTATTAAAGATCTGCTTGCAATCGTTTAAACTGCATTTAAACCCATGTTCAATTTTCACATAATGACCACCTAATGTTGCAATGTCCACCACATCATTCCCTTCACCTTCATCAGTTATAAATATACTATCACTTTCTGTAAAATGTGATGTAGATTCTTCTTCAGGTTCTATTTTATCCATGTTGGAATTTGCACACAATTTTTAAATAAAACAAATTAAACAACAAACTAACAGAATCTGTAAAATTCAACAGCATGGCAAAAAAAGCAAATGTCAAACGAAAAAGTTTGATACAGAAAATATTTGTTTGTAGTTTAGAAATTAGATGTAAGGTATTGAATGTTCAAATATAGATGTCATATGATGTAAAAAAACATGTTTTTATGTACTAAAATTGAATCGTTCTAATGACAGTTATGTAGCCGGATTTTACAAAATAAATACACGAATAAAACATTTACTACAATAAAATTCGATTTAGTACTTTGGCTTTTCTGAAATATATATGTTTTTGTCTATTCTAAACTCACTCAATTCGTAAATCAACAAAAATTAACCTCGGTTTATCTTACGTTTTGATAGAATAAATGAATTTACCGCAAATTAAAGTAAAAGTCGACTTTCATCCGAGTATTGGTCCGCACCGTAGTAGGCTAAATTATTAACATGAGCGTGTGTACATTAAGCAATACAATATATACATATAAGTTAACACCACCAGTAATGCTGCATAAGCACAACGTGCACATATAACATCAACGATCATATGTCATCAGCACAACGAGTAATGCTGCATAAGCACAACGTCCATAGATAACATCAACGATAATATGTCATCAGCACAACGTGACTATCAAGACACGCGAAGAGCAAATATGCTGACTTGTGGTAAAACATATTGTAATTTAAGACTCCTATCCAAGAATAAGAATTTTTATATTATTATTTTTGCAAATTAAGTATAATTTTTTAGATATAAAATCATGTAATTTGTAGAATAAGTTAGTTTTTAGTTTGGATTCAATAAATAAAGTTGTTTTTTTATTCGAATTCCTTACGGACTCGTTAATTGGCGCCGAAACAGTCGAACCATCGGGAAAAGTACTAAGTGCAAGTTATAGCAAATATTATACTATAACTTCATTAAAATTGTAGCAAATTCTATACTACAATTAGTATAACAGTGCAGTGATCGCAAAACGTACCGCAGTAAGCCGTTTGTGAAAGTGAAAGCATACAGCTAAAAAGGAAATCTACGTTCAATCCAACGCACGCCTGATTGGTATCTTCTAGTGCACACAGTCCCGCAGTGCACCCACACCTCTACATGAAGATTGAAGTAATTTTCCTGTAAATACACAAATCTAGTGAAAATTTAAAACTAAAGTACGGCAAAAATTGGAAAGAAAAGAAAGTTATACCCATGGGAACATAACTATTTCTACCATTAAGCTAAACACACAAATCTAGTGGAAATTTAATACACGAATCTAGTGAAAATTTAAAACTAAAGAACGGCAAAATTTGGAAAGAAAAGAAAGTTATACCCATGAGAACATAACTATTTCTACCATTAAGCTAAACACACAAATCTAGTGTAAAATATTTAATAAAAAGTGCAAGTAACAAAAAAAGTGAAAAAATTAGTTACGATTATTGATCAACAAACCCCAGTTGAAAACAATATCTAATACTAAAGAACGGCAAAACTTGGAAAGAAAAGAAAGTTATACCCATGGGAACATAACTACTTCTACCATTTTTTTAAAATACGCTGTACACATAAGAACATAGCGAACGCTGTTCCACTAAAATTGTGAAACTGAATAAACAAATCGTGGTAGAGTTGTACCATTAGTAGGCGGATTACAATTATCAACGCAACCTCGCCAAACGGGAAAAATACAGCATATCCAACAGTTATTCAGAAGACACACAAATACTTTGTGGCAACACTAATCCACAAACAGGCCATGAATAGCCTATTAATCTTAATTTCATGGCTCTGGCATTTTACTATGCCACTGAGCATCTACGAGTACAATACACCATTGATAACAATAAAACAAGGAAACGGGCGAATAATCCAAGGGAACTTCAAGCTGATTCATGTCATCAATTTGAAGGATTATGAGGAAATCATGGATCGAATAACACCCTCGATCACCCGCATTCACCAAGACAAGACCCTTCAACCACAACTGATTTATCAAGCGAAAGTAATAACACAGCTGATCTCAGAACTAAAAGGTCACTCAAGAGCACAAAGATCAATAAACTGGATCGGTAGCGCATGGAAGTGGATAGCAGGATCACCCGATGCTACTGATTGGGACCAGATAATGACTAGCCAAAATCAGATAATAAACAGCAACAATCAACAGTACAGGAGTATCAAAGGTCTCTACAACAAAATTATTGACCACTTACATGATGAATCGGAAGAAAAATTCTACCAAGTATTGTTCCGTATGCCAACGAGATAGAGGCAATGGAATATGCTGAACCGATGATGATCATGAAAGAATCCACTCTCCTATACGTTCTATCAATGCCAAAAACTAGCAGACAGGACTACAACCACATCATCATAAGATCAACCTCCAACCACAATAAACGTATATACACGGAATTCAATGAACTTTTTCTCAATCAGGATGAGATATTCGGAATTGTCAAAAAATACCACATATTAGGAGAAATGACTATCTGTGATCTAAGTGGATTAAAGAGAATATCAACGGATCATTGCATCTACCAACTGATAAAAGGATTAAATGCTAAATGCGAGTACCAATTCCACAATCAACAAATCATTGAAACCCTAAACGATCATACCATATTCCTAAGCAACTTCAACGGAAACATTTCGTATAACAACACAAGTCGACACTTAGAAGGAAGTTTTTTGGTGCAATATGCCAACGAAACGGTCCAAATCAACAATTCCACATTCATAAATAAGGAAGTAAAGACATTCCAAGTCTTACCAGCTGTATTACGCACGAACATCACGGAGACGGGCTTCAAAATAGATTCTGGATACTTACATAACCTATACCTAGAGAACATCGCGCAATTACAGGAGCTATTCGACGAACACAAGGAAGCGGCCGCCATTGATGGAATGATCATAGTCACTATTTGTGGCCTGATTGTAATTTTTTTGATACACAGGACGAGACTCGCTCATAGAAAGGGATTGCTGTTTTTCTCAAAGCCATCTGTCCAAGAGGAACTTCCCACTCATCAACCTGGAATTCAACCCATCCAGTTAAACTTTTGATCCACGGGACGTGGATTTTTAAGAAGGGAGGAGTTAACACCGCCAGTAATGCTGCATAAGCACAACGTGCACATATAACATCAACGATCATATGTCATCAGCACAACGAGTAATGCTGCATAAGCACAACGTGCATAGATAACATCAACGATAATATGTCATCAGCACAACGTGACTATCAAGACATGCGAAGAGCAAATATGCTGACTTGTGGTAAAACATATTGTAATTTAAGACTCCTTTCCAAGAATAAGAATTTTTATATTATTATTTTTGCAAATTAAGTATAATTTTTTAGATATAAAATCATGTAATTTTTAGAATAAGTTAGTTTTTAGTTTGGATTCAATAAATAAAGTTGTTTTTTTATTCGAATTCCTTACGGACTCGTTAATTTATATATAATGATTTAAGCCGCTCTCATGCAAATGAGTCTAAGGTTTCTTTGAGCTGAACTCGAGACGAAGTCAACATAATAAAGTGAAATTATTTCCATTTCACTATGAAATATTTCAATAATTTAGTTTTGTTATGTTGTCTTCGTCACGAGTTCGTCTCAAATAAGCCTTAGCCTCATTCGTATGAGAGCGGCATTAATGTCAATATTTTTCGTTAATTCGTGTAGCAAAAACCCTTGCGGTTCTGTGTTTTTATTTGAATGAAAAATTTATTTCGTGTGTTGTGTAATAAAACGTAGTTAAGCAAATTGACACGTTTACATGTTATTTTTCTACTCGACCCGTATATAACGCATTTAACTCAATTCTACAATTTTCTAGGATCGGATCGAGTTAACTCCAAATTGATTCGATTCCGTGTATATTAAAAGTTAATCCGGGTTCAATCTGGGTTAAACATAATGCAATAATGCATGATTGTATCGAGGAGCTTGAATATCAAATGGTTTAATTGAATTGAAATCGAATGCATTTGTGAATAATGGAAATTGAAATATGGAATATTAGAAAAACATTGATGGAATTAAAATTGATTGACGAAGCGCCAAATTGCAAAAGGCCTGCATGTTATTAAGTTTGAGAACCAAATACCAAAGAATGACGTCAGTGACATCTGTTTCCTTTAAATAGGACTTTACACTATATGTTATAAACCAAAGCAATACATTTTGAGAGATTTGTTCCAACCGCTATTGTTCTATGAATGAACACAAATTTTGCAAAATGCACAGAAATGAGGAATCCAAACATAAAAATAACATCGAAAAAGGCCTTTTAATGTATTATCCGACACTTGGTAACCTTTAATTTTCGATCGTTCAACGATTTACATGTTTGACAGCCGACGAAGTAATTATTTGAGCGTCTCGGCTGTGATACTTCCACATATATAGTACCCAGCGCACACAACTCTAGGCTCGTGTATTATAAATTAGAATTTGAAAAAAAAAACATCTGTAGTACTGTACTTATTATGTATCTAGTCTTTATGTGTCTTGACTTGAAGCATTACGCAGTACGCTTCAATTAGTAAACGTCCACATGGGAACGGTTCATACAGAATATAACAATAAATAGTATATGGCATGAAACAGGATATTTTAAAACTATACCCTACAAAATGACATAAGAGAGATAACAGTAAATTTACGGAACAGTATGTATTTTAAATATTTAAAAACTATGCGTTTCTCAATGGAATGGAACCAGGCTATTGCGTTTATGACGGAGTTCAACATGTTCGATTTTCCATCGAACGTGAATAGTACAATATACAATTTATGAATTATCCATCTTTAAGATGAACTCGGCCTAAAAATTCATACCATCCCGCTCTGCAGCTATGCGATAGATATATCTTCACTATAGGCTCTTCCAACTCAACAACGTAAACAACGCAACCTTCATATATCACAAATGACGATTAACCATCATTTAAAGATAAAAATGAATCTAAGCAACTTCTTAACATTTTTAACAAGAAAATATGTAAACTTTATTGAAAAACAGAAATAGCATTTATTAAGAAACTACAGTGACTTAAAAATTTAAAATAAAAATAAATAACAGTTATTTAAAATTCGACGGAAAATGCGGTTCAGTCGTAGCTTGAACACGCGGCGTTTTTAAATTGCACAATGTATGTATTCTGATTATCTACAAAATAAAATGTTTTACGGTTCAGTCATATTGAATTACACACTGCGGGCAGTAATGTACGAAAATTATATACGCAGTACTCGTAATCTGAAAGTAAGAATAATGTTTTGGAATGATCTTGCAACTATATTCGAAAAAAAAACTAGGCCAATGACATGAATAACTGCAATAAATATAGATAGGCCTGTCTGAATATTGTTATGGTTTGATGATTTTTCGCTTAATCTTTCACCTTTTTTGCAATATAATCGATAATATAATTATGTTATGCCATTTGATTTGTATAAAAAATATTATTAATAATTATAAACTATTAATTTTTTTGAATTTTGCAATCCCAAATCAATAATTAAAGTGAAAGAATATACATAAATACTACGAAAATGTTTGCTTGGTTTCTACAAAAGTTTGACTACATTACTCGCGTATGTTCAATATCACGAATTGACTTTTTTTTAAATTTCTGTTATACAGAAAATCAATTTGACATATGAGATAATGTTAGGCATTTATCGGGATTCAATTTAATCAATATTATGTATCCATTCAAAAGAAATATCTAATTTCAAGTTAAAATATTTTTTTTTTTATATGTATGTATATTTTCAGTACCGTATCTAACTATATGTAGCCAGGTTTTCATTCTTTGAATATTTATTACATACTCAAATTTTAATTTCATTATTATATTATATACTTAGATGTAATGAATCTTGAACTTCATGTAACAGTATCAAACAATGAGATAAACACAAATGATTTTGATTTATGCGTATATACGATATTTTATATGCGTATATATACCACAGGCTTATCGCATTCTTCGTCTCATATCGTTTAAATTTCACAGTAAAAATCTTTTTTTATCTATAGTGAAGAGAACTGCAAAGAAGTAATCAGTTTTATAGTAAACAGTAATAAAACCTAAACTTATATTAAATACTAAGTGAAGTATAGTAACAGACAGATTTATCACAAAGTTGCACAATTATTCAAAAGTTACGTAGTGTGTTACACTGTTACACCACTGTTTGAGTACAATTTTCCAACCGCAAAAAAATAAAGAAATATATACGTTTTTTCATTTATTATATACAGTCTTTTTCAGTCTCTTGAAGTGTAACTACTAAAAAATAATTCTGTGAATTGTGAAAATGATTACAAATAATTTGTGTTAAATCGAGTCGAAATGAACAGTGCCAAATATATTCCGCTTAATACTATAAAGTCAAACGTGTCAGTAAATACAACTCACGATGAATGCAAACAAGCCAGTGAAAATTCACCTGAATCAGGGTCGCCTTCGTCCTATCACAGTTATCAGCGATCCGAAGAAGAAGGTGTTACATTAATATGGCATAATGTATGTGTATACGCGCTAGCTAATAAAAGTGATCGAAATAAAAATTTGAAACGGATTATTAATAATGTCAGTGGTGTTGTACAACCTGGGACACTTGTTGCCTTGATGGGTGCTAGTGGATCGGGAAAAACAACGTTAATGTCGTCTCTTGCATATCGAAATTGTGCTAATACTATTGTGCAAGGTGATATTTTATTAAATGGCCTACCCGTTGCACCTTTTATGCATAATCTAAGTGGTTTTGTACATCAAGAGGATTTGTTTATAGGGGTGCTTACGGTTATTGAACATATTACATTTATGGTATAATATTTTATTTTAAAAATAATTTATTTAATTACTAATGTAGTAACAAAATGTTAATAATTTAGGCTAATTTAAAATTGGACTCTCGAACATCAAAACATGAAAAGGTTCAGCTAATTAATTCTCTACTCGAAAAAGTTGGGTTAAAACATTGCGCTAATACACGAATAGGAAGTGATGCTGAAAAGAAGGTTTTATCAGGTGGCGAAAAAAAACGACTTGCATTTGCTACTGAACTAATAACAAATCCTGTTATATTATTTTGTGATGAACCCACAACGGGATTAGACTCGTATAGCGCTCAACAAATTGTTAGTACTTTAGAAAATTTGGCGAGGCGAGGAACATCTGTGATTTGTACCATACATCAACCGTCAAGTCAACTGTTTGCGATGTTTCATAAGGTTTTGTTACTGGCAGAAGGCAGAGTTGCTTTTATGGGTTCACCTAGCAAGTCGCTAGAATTTTTCGCCAGGTAAAATAAAAAAAATATTCAAATTAAAATGTGTATGTAAGTTAAAAATATAAATATTTCAGCCAAGGACATGTTTGTCCCAAATCATACAATCCGGCCGATTTCCTTATTGGAATACTAGCTACACCACCAGGTTGGGAAAACAAATCTGAACGAACCGTTGAACGCCTATGTAACTTATATGTGGTTAGCGAAGAATGGCAACAAATGGAAATATTATTAAATAATGAACGACAAATGGCTGATTCACCAGACGTTCGCCTAAGTAAATTAAAAATGATTACCAATTTTGAACCACCGGCCAGCTATTATATAGTTTACAATTTAATACATCGAATCATTTTAACGGTGGTGCGAGATCCCCAAATTCAAACATTACGAATTATACAAAAATTGGTGAGTTTTTAATGTGCAAATATTAATGACTTGCAAGCATGTACAACTAATGAATTTATTGGGATTTCAGGCAATCGCATTAATGGCTGGTCTATGTTTTATCGGCTCAATTAATTTAGATCAAAAAGGTATACAAGCTGTCCAAGGGGCGCTTTTCATAATCATAGCAGAAAATTCATTCAATCCCATGTATTCAGTATTAGCGTATTTTCCATCAGCATTTCCGCTATTTTTACGAGAAAAACGATCAGGAATTTACACAACCACCCAGTATTATGTAGCGAATATCGTTGGAATGCTTCCCGGATTAATTATCGAGCCAACACTGTTCAGTATTTTAGGATATTGGCTCATTGGGCTACGTCCAACAATGTATGCTTTTCTAACAACCACACTTCTCACAACACTCGTAATGAACGTATCAACAGCTTGTGGTTGTTTTTTTTCGACGGCATTTAATTCGGTACCTTTTGCTATGGCATATTTGGTGCCCTTCGATTGTATTTTATTGTTTACATCGGGCGTCTTCGTTAAATTAAAGTTAGTTACAACATTTAAATTCTTTTCACAATATATATGAAACTGATTTTACATTATTTTAGTTCATTGCCTTCTTATATCTCTTGGACTAAATACATGTCGTGGTTGATGTATGCTAATGAGGCTATGTCTATAATACAATGGGAGGGAGTTTCAAATATTAGTAAGCAAAAATATTTTTATTTTTATTTTTTCTGCAACATATTCATATTTCTAGCTTGTCCAATTATCAATGGAACGGAGTTACCATGCTTAAATTCTGGAGCTGAAGTATTGGAACAATACAGTTTTTCATTTGAGAATTTCAATCGGGATTTTTGGGCAATGATTTGCTTATATTTTGTGTTCCACATTCTTGCATATCTTTTTTTATGGAAAAGGTCTAAAATGTAGAACAATAGATTAATTTACTTTCTTAGATAGCAGGTTGGAAGTTATGTTTAGTGACAAACTTAATTTTAAGCGAGTATATTAAAAAATTATTTTATTATATTTCTATTTAGTATTTTTTTAAGCGTTAAATAACAAACTCTAATAACATATTTTTTGAGTGAGTTATTTAGATTAAATAATTTTGATTAAACAACCATTTTTGGAAATTATTAACATTTGTTTTATTGAGTTATCAGACCTGACACTTAAAATATTAAAGTAGATATAAGGATAACAAAGAAATAATTGATGAGGAAATATATATATATATATATATATATATATATATATATATATTCTTATAGATGTATCCTGTGGTCGGGAGACACTCATTTGTCTCGTAAATCTAAATTGCACAAACATGTTTCCCAAGAATACCATCACAGTATCCTTTGCTTGTCGTAGGAGGCGACTAAACGGTTGGATCACTGGACTGACGACCCGCATCCGTAAAAAATTCAACTGTTTACAAACTCAACAAAAACAAAAATTGATACCGCCAAAAAAACACCGAACCCCCGCTCAAGTACCCGGATACGAGATTTAGGATCGGCACGTGGAACGTGCAGTTACTTAGAAAACCAGGAGCGTTGGAAGGCCTAATCACGTGCATGGAGTAGTATCGGCTGGAACTCGTTGCTCTTCAAGAAAATCGCTGGCCTAAAAGTGGAGATCATGTGTCCTCGGGCTATACGTTGCTCTACAGTAGAGATTACCTCGGAAATCTTGGAGCTGGATTTCTTCTTGGGCCGCAGGTAAAGAACGCTGTTTTAGATTTCCAAGCAGTCAAAGATTGTGTAAGCTTCGGTTGCGCATGAAGTTAGCCAACCTGTCGATAATTTGTGTACACGCGCCCACGGAAGTCAGCCAGCCCCAAGATAAAGACTTATTTTACAGTGACTTGGACGATCTGATGGGATTCTATATACCTGAATACGATGTTAGAATTGTAATTAGTTAATTAATCAAAACGACTTGTGTGAAAACAAAGATCCGTATTCCCGAGACGAAACTGCGCCCGATAATGGTGAGGGAATGATGTACTTTGCAATCTAAGCAAGCACGTTCTTCCCTCACAGACAGATACATATCTAGAGATATGGACACATCCTCGCGGAACTTCCCGCAGCCAAATTGACCATGTGTTACTTTCTAAAGGTCAGGAAGGTACTGAAATTTTCTACTGAAAACTACTGACAAATTCAGGCCATGGCGACTGGACATAAATCATACAACCAAAATCTTCTACATATTATGTACATATATTTAAGATACATGGTGTATGTTGGATTAGCGAATTATTTTATTAATCCATCGTTCTTTTTACCTGGTTCCATTTCCACGTAACAATTTAAATGTGGTGTTTAAATTACAAATTTGTACGTTATTATTAGGATTAATTTTTATTATCAATGTAAATTAATTAAAATTAATTCTAATATTAAAGATAAAATTTGGTGTAACTCATAAATATTTAGATAAATATAAAAATTTAGTACTAGAGTATTTTAAGTTTATTAATTTTTCGGAATATTTCAAAATGGTTTCGGAATTGATGAGATACAATTAATGGTATTGGTGGTGATCGGAATGGTATTGGCCAAGCGTGGTTGGTCAAAGCACGAAGATAAATCTAGGTTTCTACAATCAGATCTTCACAATTGGAAATCGATCAGGACCATAATTAACGTTATACTATGATATAAAAAAGTATGCAAATAGTAGGAATAATCAAAACAAGTAAATTAATTAACGAACATACTGAAAAAAGCCAGGAGTAAATAACTAAGTGATCTTCTTCTACTACAAAAAAGTCACTGTACACCACACACACACACATTAAGAAATGTATTGCTGTTGACAATTTGCTTTCGCAGTAACCTGTAATTATACCCTTAGGAACACATTGTGTAATCTGATTCAAATGTATTATGGTTCTGTGTAGAAGATGAACGTCTACGGACACTTTTCCAGTATTCATGTAACCGGTGTAGTACAAATACATACTATTAACTGTTTAATCTGCATTTTTTTATTTTAATTTTAATTGTAATAAATTTATTTTTTAAAATTAATGATGTTAAAAATTATAGAATTTATATCAAATTGATAAGATTAAGCCGTGCTTAATTGTTTCGTGTTACTACACAAATTAGTACAACGCCCATTTCAAAAAATTCTCTAAAAGTCTAAACTAAAATCTAAAAATGTCACCTTAATCTGTTATATTCCTACGTTACTCCCATCTGGAATTTAACATCACAAGCGAAAAACTGTTATACATCAAATTGAAACAATATGGTGTCTTCTCTTTCTAAACGTATAAACTCGTTAGTCTCGCTTGCATCGCCTTTTTCTGCAGACAAAACGGGAATTTAATTTTGGTTTTGTGTGTGAATGTGATTCTTCTCTCGGTTTATTATAAATTAAAATCTTGTAATTATTTAGCTTTCTTATAAAAATATAAAAAATAACTTGTGCATCTATAAAATAAAATTAATTATTATTACATACAGTAATAAATAAGTAGTAGTTAAAAAAAATAAAAATATTAATGTAGTACAATTAAGAGAATAAAAAGTACATTATGTAGCTACTAAAATAAATTGTGTTTTGAAATAATTTTTTTTGTGTGTGGAGAAAAATAGTATATCTGTATATTATATTTTTTGTTGTTTTGTGTTATTGTGTTTCATCTAAGTGCAATTTATAGTTTTTTTTGAAAGTATAGTTTTTAATTTATAAGAAAAAAATTGTTGTATAAAATATTATATAAAACTACAACATGTATTTACAAGGATGGCGTTAATATTGGATTAATTACACATAGGATTATATTATTTTCGCAGCAGGTACGAAAAGTGCAGAATACTAGTTTTTATACTTTACAGTTTTAAACCTTTAACATTTATTTAATAACGAAAATATCTATTTTATTCTATTGTCGATTTCATCTTATGATTGATGTGGCATGTTTCAAAATTTATCTACATACCAACCACTTTATATCCGCAGCGCAAAGTGGTGGTAACACAATCATTTTCTTATTGACAAGTCGGATAATTGAAACGGGTTCAACATCAAATTTATACATTAATGATATTTCCAATAAATTTATAAAAATAATTACTATGTAGCTAGCTGCTTACTGTGAATATGAAAATAGAAAAGAGCTGAAATAAATGAAATGATTAAATATTTCCCAGGGACATGGTCATTTTTTTAATAAATTTTAAGACAATGCCTTTGTATAATAATATACATAAAAGAGTAACATTATTTTGGTTTCTTAATATGTTGAAGATGTTGGTTTACTATTTTGACATTTCTCTCCGTCGCTTTAAAAGTTTGTACGTCACACAAAAAATATGAAAATTTTTAGTACAGTATAGCTATATTTATATGTATTCATAACAAAAAAAACGAGCAAAAATTATGTATGTATATATGTTTGTGTGTGATGTATGTAAAATAATGTGTTATGCTACTCATATATGCATGCATAATATATAATGATGCATCATTATTTCATGCTTGATTTTAAAAAAATTCCAATGTGATATTATGTCTTATGTATGTTCTACTTTCCATTGATAAACTGGTCAATCTCTCTGTCGTCACGTCACTGTAGACATTCTCTCCATGAAATAATATCAATTAAATCAATTTACAGAAAATATAGATATACGAGTGTATATATATATATATATATAACCTTCTTGTTTTATAAATTCGGAATAAGGACACTGAAACAAGATTCCAAATCCATTTTTCGACATAATTTCGGGTTTTTTCTGACCAAATAGGCTAAAAATGATGAAAATCTTCTTAAAAACATGCTAATATGCAATAGAAGAGCCATTTTTCGACATAATTTCGGAAAATGATGAAAATCTTGTTACAAACGAGCTTTACTCTTAAAAAAAATTGCCACAGGTATGTTATTCCCAGTAAAATTTCATTATCAGTGTGCAATAATGTTGTTCCATCTTAATTTTTATTCTATATATTAAGTAAGTGAAAAATAATCTTATTTTGTATCAACTATTATAACTACATACATATATTTCAGTCTATTACGACTTTGGCTAGTACAAATTCATTCTAATATTCTTGGGTATTTACAGCACCTTAGTAATAAATTACATTACAATGCAAGTTGTTTAATTTTTATTATTTTTACGCTGTAAAATATATTCCAAACTTATTTTTATATCTGGTTTAATTCTGTCTACAGTTAGATTGAATAAACAAACATTGACTTTTGAAATTGAAAAGCGATGATGCCTTGATTTAGGCAAGTAGTTACATTACACGTATCCACAGATCGATTCTATTAACTAAAAAATACGTTACAATAAAACATCAACACTGTCGTTGATACAGATGTTCCGGTACCCCCATGCATTTTTTACCTGCCCCTCAAATGCACTCGCACATTATGCAAAATTCATTAAAAACAAAACATAAGCACAAGACAAGTATAGAACAAACAAATTAATCACACGCAATTAAATAATTATATTTACTTCTTGTTTATCATTAGATACACACTAGGTATTTCTGAATTTGAAACAAACGCGCGAGTTTATGTATGCGTTTTCTGGGAAATACTTGAAAAAATTGCATCGTACAATGACAGTAGCACAATCATATTGTTGTGTCAAAGATAAAATATGTAGGTTATCGACAATTTTTGGAATTGACAGTGGTTTTCATTATGAAGGTTTTTTCGTATTTTTAAAAGTAAAATACCTCAGAAAAACATATCATACCAGTGGCCCAAACAGACTTACCTGTGTAATGGCCCTGCATGGCTTCCTTGTTAGCATTTTTAGTTTCGTTTAGAATTAAAATGAATGAACCAAAAACAAAGTATCTGATCTCTCTGACCAGGTTGACCTGTAATAAGATCACCATTATATATTTGAAATATAATAGAGATTAATAAATAGGCAAGAACAGAAGAAGTTCTTTGTAAAGGTTAAATAAATATATTATAAATCATTACATTGAGATAAACGACAATTACGAATAATTGAAAAAGGATGACAATAAAATAGCAGGGGGTCGATATTTCAAGCTAACAGTAATAAAATATTGTTTTATGATTAAGTACAAATCGTATAAGTACAAGGATATAGCCATAAATAGTTAGTAAAAATTCACTCGGCTGATCTGAGTAATAAATAGAGTTCCGTTAAATAAATCAACGCCATTAGCTAGTATCTATTAAATATATGTAAGTATGTGTTGGTATTTAATTAATTTTATAATCGATTATTTAAGTATTTCCAGTGCGATTAAATGTACTCGATCCAACAGGATATCTGTTTATAATATTATATTGGTTATTCGATATCGTATTTTATAGCAAACATACATACATTTGTATATACATAAGTACTTATATCGTAGAATAATTTATTACAAAATATCCGATATAAGTATATATCGGATATTTTGTAATAAATTATTCTACGATATCTACTTACTTATATAAATTTATAAATGTACATACATACATACATACATACATATTATACACATATATTCAATTTTTTATATTATAATCAATACATGTTTTATTTTCCAATTCAATGTTACACATTTTACAATTTTTTAAAATATTTACATATTTCTAATCAAAACTATGGCAATTTAATAAGTATATATATATTATTGCAAATATAACAAAATTCTTATCAGTTTTATCAGCGCAATATATATATTTTCTTCAATTACACGCACGTATATATAATAGAGGGTGATTTTGTAAACAACTATAATATTCGTATGATAATTCTTCATGTGCATTGATCGAGTAAAAAAAATCACATCCCATCGGATTAGGAATGGTTTATTGATCACATTGATTTAGTATATTATAATTCTTAGAAATCGTGGATACTGAATTACTGGCTATACTAGATAACAATGTCAATTTTATAGTTATCATAACGACGTTTAATCAAGAATATCTAATAAAAAGTTGTGTTTGCAATTGTTAAGTATATGACAATTAAGTATCATTTCAATATAGAATGCATTTTAAAATAATTAGTTCATAGCTTAATTTGATTAACATTATATTAAACTCTGTACTATAAAATTATAGATAATTAACAGTATAAACTATCAATTAAACAATGATTACATATTTATACTAAGTGAAAATAAAAATGTAATAAATGTGAGTGAATAAGTCATACATTATACATACTAAAGGGTGTTTTAACAAGAGGTATTCTTGGTTCTGTAATTATTAACCATTTGACATTGATGTGAAAATGTTGTCAAAATTCATTATAAATATGGTGAACATTTTGCTGAGACCAATAGATAGAAAGACCAACCCATGCTCGACTAGTCAGATTGTTGCTGTGGCTTAATTTGCTACAAAAGTGTGATAGTGTGTTAACGATTGAAGTTGATGCTTTGGACATGGACACTCTTTATTTCCAACAAGACGGCGCTACATGCTAATCAACGTGAGATGATCACATTATTGGGCGTTTTAACAATATTAGGTTTGTTTCTTTGCTGTATTAAAGATAAAGCTTGCGTCAACGCACCAACAACAACGACTCAAGCACTAAAATACAATAAAAAAATAAAAGTAAAGGGTGTTTTAACTGGAAAAAGTGTAATTACACGGGTAGATTGTTTCATACAGCTATTAGTTGAATATTAAACAATTATAATAAATAATCCTTCCTTCCTGTATTAAAGCCTTCATTACCGAACAAAAACTCTATTGCCATTTTAATTTCCCGCAATATCATTCAAATAGTTAGCGGCGTTTACACAACAGTGTTAACTCAAACTTTCCAAATTCATTTAAATTCTAATTTAGCTTGAGAAAAAATTCGTGTTTCTATGTCACCTATTTACTGCAGATCTTGCATCAACTTGGAAGAATTGTTGTCCAAGTGTTTTACATCTAGCTTAGGAAATAACCATAAAGTTAGTTCAATTGTACTATGTATTCTCGATGCGGTTTAGAATTTATGACTTCTTAATGTATTCCTGAAGTTTTGAAAAATAGGTACCAATAGGTAACATAGGTACCGACAAAATAAAATACAATATTAGCCAAATCAACTCCAAAAAGGACAGATAATTATGCTTTCTGAAAACTTTATGGAATATTGCGCTTTCGGAATTTGCTACATCAGCAAAATATTTTCCTACAACACTTTATTTAAGCACCTTCAGCCTTTATTTAAATAAGAAATTTGGTAAAGATGCTACCCTATAACCATTCTGTACATTCTTGTGTGGTACATATGTGACTGATCTAAATTCCCTCGAATAAACCATTAAATTGTTGATATAAGTATGTAAGCACTTCGTAGATTCTTTGCGAGTTGTGTGCAAAATGGAGATACATCTTCTCTTAATTTATAACAGTGTCAATTACATAAATGTCGGGGAAATAAGTGTGTCAAGCATAATGCATGTTTACTTCACAGTAAAATTCGAATTTTAAAGTACACACAAATAGATTTTGGTTTACATAAAAAAAAAATTTTGTTTCAATTTTTCAAGAAACTGGAATTGAAACAAAAAATATTCAGTTCCATAACACGGAAACTGGCAATCACGCATAGATCCGTTAATATGTAATTAAAGTCTAGGAAACGCCAACGAAATATTTCTAAATTCTAACATTGAAATGAAACAAATAGTTTAATTAGCAAATATTGAAAATAAATAAAATATACAAGGAAACCAGCTGTTTTATAATTGTATTTTACAGTCAAATTATTGACACCATCAATTTACACAATCTGAAAAATTGTTAATTTTATTGTTTAAAATTATTTTTTTTCTTAATTTGTTTGTTTTCATTAATTTTATTTCGCATTTTGATAATAAATTATTCAATTATATTACCTCCCATTTTTATTTTAAAATTTTAAAATTTATAGTTTCATTTTTGATTTAGACAATTTTATTTATCTGTCAAAAGTTGGATAATGCAATAAACAAAACAATAATTTATTTAAATATTTAACATTTGTGTGTACGTTCAATAATATAGCACTTTGTTTGCTTACAATGAGTTACATTGATGAAATTAGTTTTGAAAGAAAGATTTTACTTAGCTCTTTGATTATTATTTCCGATATATGAAGATGGAATTATACCCGAGGGAACATGATAATATGTATTCACGCAATAAAATATGATTTATACGTCTGCTCTCTGTTCATTTTCTGTTTGTTTTTTAAAAATTGTATGTAAGTTTATACTATATGTATACAAAAAAAAATCAAATCTGGAATATATCCTAGATTTGAATTGAAAAATAAATTTTTAGAATTCGTTTTTTTGTGATATTGTTTTTATGATTGCTATATTCTATCATATATTATGAAGTATCAAATAAAAACTAACAAATCAAGACAATTAAGTAATACTAAAGATACAAATTGAGTCGCAAGTTGTTTATTATATGCTCCTATGTATGATTCAATGATAGAGCATTTATTAATGTCACGAATAGGTTGACGACTGTACCATACCTGAACAAATACAAATACCTTTATATTAAAAATACTAAAACGTAATTTTCGATCTCAACTAGAAATAGAGAACTGGATTTCCCGAATACTAAAAAAAACCTGCCAACACGTTTAACCTATTTTATATTTTGTCCTAACATTTCGCATTCCAATCAGGGTGTAAATAATGTACATGAACTTTGTACATATTGTAATATTACATATTTTATATTCTTTATTATAAAATAACACAAAAATATTACAAAAACATCTTAAATTTCAATTCTATACTGTACGTAAATGAACACTTTAAATTCAGATTTGTATGCGTAGTACATTTAGATACAATAAAATAACAATTAAACAAAACATCGTGAACATCATATAACCTTCGATAAAATTCATCTTTTAATTCAACTAACTTTCTATTCAATTGTAAACTTGACGTAGCGAATTAAATTACAACATTTTTTATTTTCAACCGAATCATACATATCGTGCCAATAACAACAGAATCGAATTGCAATGGACTTTACAATTTTTTAACCGTTGAAAGCTTAATTATAGTCTCGCGACTATGGTATGACATTTGTTATGACCTTTCAAAAAATATCAGTCGCTATTTTTTGTTTTCATGTATACAAAAATTTACGTTCTTTATGTGCTTACTGCTTACAAAATGATATATACACGTACATAATTTATTTAAAATGAAAAAAAAAAATAAAAGTAATTCTTCTAATGATTATACTTCTTTGTTAATGAATAGTTCTTGTATAAATTTGATTTTAGTATGTTTTGCGAAGTAAAGCATTAATTTTGCCAAGCTCGAATAAAACTTCCAAGATTTAAATGTAAGTTATAAAACAATGACGGATTACGTAGTTCCGAAGCTTTTTTTTACCTTACTGAAAAGATAATAAGCTAGTTTTGTACCACGATAATTTTTAAAACAACTATCAAACTTTGACCAAAGAATTTTTGCGTAAGCATTAATCCCAAATAAACATATGAATGTACATATGTAGTTTGTACCTGGAGAATAGTGATATGTTATATTAAAGTCACGGCAGACAGAATTATCAAATTTGTTGAAACTGCTCTTCGCTTTAAGATTAATGAAAAAGGATTAATAGTTATTAAACAAATTCAAATCAACCTGGAGTATTTCTTCGATAAAAACGTTATTTTAACACAATGCCAAAAAAACGACAAACAAATCATTTAAGCAGATACTATTCGTAACTTACCTTAACTACTCCAATTATCGATCATTTAATTATTATTATACTTTTTTAATTTCACAAGAGTAATTAATAAGTTAAATTCGTATAAAATACACCAACCATACGAATATACATATACAATACATTATCTTCGAACGAGAATGAATGTGAAAGTACGAATATAAGTCTATTTGAAATTAGCAATTTTTAATGCCCTGGTTTTTCATTATCTCGGTCCACTATTCACTAGCGTAATATACGTACTTAAATGTGTTTCCGCAAATAATCAAAATTTTCATAGTTTGTTTATTTGACTATACTTGTGTAAGTATATGTGTACCTAATATAGTATATAAATTAGTTACACATTATTTACTATTTTCTCGTGTTTGCGTTAAGTATAATAGTTGATACATAGTACATTACATATACTAAGTATTTCAAAGATCTGGTTCTATTGTAGAATATAGAGTATATCAGTATATTGTTTATTTGCGACGCGATCGAGGATAATCCTTACGTTTGTCGAATAACATAGCTAGGCTTTCAATATTATATCTATATAAATTTTAAAATATCCCCAAAAATATCTGGAGACATAAAAAAAATCAAAGTCAAACTTTACTTTAAGATCGATTGCCGTTTTGATGTTTACAATTTAGATGACTTCTCTCCAGAATTTGGAAATCGTCCAAAATGCAATACAATTAAATCCACAGTACTAAATTAAGTTTTAGAGGAATTTTGATTATATTTTTATGTCTTGTACCTATGAGTACCTAACCGAATATATTATTACTTTTCATTACTTAGTGTTAACTATACACTCAATCGTAAACTATTCAAATTTAGAATTATTTGAATATATATTTATATACCTTTTTTTTTTAAATAAATAATCAAACACAATTTGTATCATAAAATCATTCACTATACTTATACAATGTAATATATATATATATAAGTATATATGTATGTATGTATCTAAGTATATATATTATATATTATTATATATGATATATCGATTCTACAAAATATCTACATGCTATATGGTTATACATATTCTGTAAGGTTTCCTTTTCATTAGTTTTGGTAACGTAAACTCGATGATAAATGACACAAACACTGAAAATACTATTGATTGCTTAGAACTAACAAAAACTATATAACTCATATATTTATGTAGTTATTTTTAGTTTTAGCGCAATTATATGGTGATTCTTTAAGTTTGTCCAATTAAGTGTAATTTTGTGATATTATTTCCTTCATTATGCTTTTCCAATGTACATACTTATTATACAGAAACATAAAATAAAATTATTTGTATACGTGCACAATCAATCCCCTCATTTATCCCATTGTACTTTGCAATGAAAACTCTATATAGGTTTTGTATTATTCTAAGATCCTACATACAAGTTTTCACTTTAAAACAAATATAATCTTATTTTACGTGGAAAGTGAAAATTTAATAAAACGTTTTATATTCCTAGAGCAATTTTTATATTTAGGGTTAAATTTACCAAGCTTTACCGGTCTTGTATACTATATACGACTATTCAACCCTATAAGGGACAACTTTAACTATTAATAGATAATTATATACAACTTTTATATTAACTATATGTTTACTGTTGTTTACATTTCAATTTATGTTCATTTATAAAAAAATTGTATGTATGTATAGTTTATTTTGTTTGTTTATATTATAGAGCAAGATCTAATTCTTACTTTATATAAGTATTATTATTTATATAGAGTACATAAAATGATAAATATTGCTTTTATTTATTATCGGTTTTTGACCTCAACGATTTTTTTTATTTATTTCGTATTATATAGCTACTCATACATGTTTTTGATTTTCATCGATGAAATGAAAGCAGGTATATAAATTTAGAGAGGTATATAAATTGAAATACATAGTTTCGTTATAATATAAACAAATAAACTGTAGTTATAATGATGGTAAACAGCATTTATAAAAGTGTATACAAATATATTTTATACATACTCGTATATGAACTATGTGGTTTGGGTTACATTAATTTATTAGGAACGGATTTTATTTAATATGTTGCAGTCTAATTTAAGGATATATTGAAAAGGCCCAGATATATTTTATCTTTACTATTAGATATTATCTTTGAAACATTCTTAAAGGATTACTGATGGTTAATACATTGTTTAAGTATAAAACCGTAGTCATATTATAAATTGGAAGAAAAATGAGGAACGTGTCTATTCTCTAGTTTACAAAAAACATGTGCATAGTATAGTAATAGTTATGAAGATTTAAGCTGAATTTACGAAGCTTTTATTTTGCAGCGAGTTATTCGAAAGAACCAAAAAGAACTAATAAAACATTGTTATTTCATTGTCAGCAAAATGTTGTATATGAAATGGTTTGGTTTCATTGGTTATTTATGTTATTACTTTTAAATATTATTCTATCACTTTAACAACATAGGAATAGAAAACGATTGTAAATCTAATTGGTACTTTGTACAAACAAGCAAACTACTATTGTACATGTGATTTTTTTTGTATATATACGGTGAAAAATACGTGAAATCACAAATTTTTGTAAGTCATATTTGAATTTTATGATTTTTATGTTTGAGAAATAGCGCAGTGGTTAAAGCTGCGACGTTTGGATCGGGAGGTATCGGGTTCGAATCCGAACAGAGGCGGGGATGCAAAAGGGATTTTTCATCTCCCGATTACGATCGGTGATTAAATTGAAAACATCTATTGTCAAATCAAAACAAGAAAGGCAAATGAAATGAATATTATCACGCGACTCTTTAAGGAACAATAATAAACCGATAACGAATTTCAAAAAAATGACCCCTTCCCTTTATATCTAAATAAAATCCAACAGACGCAAACAAGTTCATGTGAATTTGGAAAACAAATTTCGTAAATAATCGTAAAGAAATAAAACTTTTAATTTTTAACGTTTTATTATTAAAAATATATATTTAAGTGTACATTAAAAAACTAAAAACATATGGTAGGAAAATGTTGGGTGGGTAGGTAATATGGTAACAAAATATTAACAATAAATTTAGATTTCCTTGCAAGAAAGAGAAAGAAAATAAGTTAACTCGCCAGGATACTTATTTGAATATGTTAGGTTCCACAAATAAATATCGGTTTCGGTATTAGGGTTTCGCCTACGAACCAAAAATACAAATTAATGTTGACACTGTTCTCACACATTGTAATTTTACTTTCAGTCTAAAGTAATAATATGAGTACGCTCGGTGTACGCTTCAGTTTATAATAAAAGAAACAGTTACAGAGCTACGCTGATTCCTGATTGATGTATAAAACAAAGAGCCAATTTTTCCAGTATACGACTTGTTTGGGTTAAAAAATAAAATACCCAGTACTTCATCACATTTTGAAAGAAAATATTATTGTGAACAATGAGTGGTTGTGCATTTCACGTTTCTTACAGCTTGCGCGATAATTTTTCGCTCGGTTAAGTGACAGATGAATTAAACGAAATTCAAGAAAGCTCTTAAAATTTCGCTAGCCATTTTCTTAGTTCACATCTCGTATTATTACATGAAGTTAGCCTTTCGCTTAGAGGTTCGTTTATTTCTACACCTAATTTAATCAATTTCATCGTTGTTACCGTTTTGTTCCACCTTTACTACCGTTCACTCAAATTGTGTCGTGTCGCTGCATTCCCAACTAATAATATGTTGTGATAGTTGCATAATTATCAAGTCATATTACACGGATCTGATCTATATTGAAAAATTCTTGCTACTGAAAAAGAATGATGTTTTATTATAAAATAGGTAATGATGTTTTATTTATCTAGATATAGTCGCTAAATTTTAATTATTCTATTAGACATTACTTTTTAAAATTTATGTTCACGTCACGGTTACGTCGGAAATTTGTATGCAACTGGAAATGAGCCGGTTTTCAATAAAATTCAAAAATGCATTATGAAAACAAATGTATTATGAATGTATTACGAATAATATTTTGTTCACTTTCATCAATTTTTCTTTTCTAAATAAAAGATTTTATTCAAAACCGAGGATCCAAAATTATTAATATTTTCTAAATTATATACAACAAATGTCAAAAATATTTGCCGCAGTATTCGGGCAGCAAAAGTAGAGAAGGAAAAATGGGTTTTCACCATAATAATGTACATAGTAAATAATTGCTTTTAATGGCCCATTTTCTTCTGATTTGATTTATCCATTGTTATAAGTATTTATGTTATTTAAATCATGTGTATGAATTTTAATAGTTTATTAAACTAAAACTAAGGGTTTAAAATTAAAAAGGTGTAAACTAAACAGTTCCCCTTTTATACTATAAATAAACATAATTTAAAACACATTCATTTTTCGCAAAATGCAATTGGGTTCAAAAACCAGACGCAGGAATATATATATATATATATATATATATATATATATATATATATATATATATATATATATACATATATATATATATATATATATATATATATATATATATATATATATATATATATATATATATACATATATATATATATATATATATATATATATATATATATATATATATATATATATATATATATATATATATATATATACATATATATATATGTATGTATTTTGTTCTGCTGTCGTTGGAACATTAATTGTGTCAAAAAGAGATATACATATGTAAGTATGTATATGTATATTTATAATTTATTCATTATTCAGCGACAAGGTAAACTAACCGAGTTAAATTAGAAAAATGTTCTGGTTTTATTGCCAAAATTGTGCTGTATAAATGTTTTTTCGAAAAATTTATACATTTTAAGATTCTCATATAAGTACTAGATAAAATCTACTTATGTATATATATACTTATTGCCTATTACGTATAATTACTATTTACATATGTAATAATACTCGTATATATTTAAAACAGCCTCTTCGTTTTCTTTAAACGTTAACATTATTAATAATTGGAAATTTAAAAAAATTATATAAATGTGTTTGACTAACTTTAATTAAGAAGTTACATGAGTGGTAAATTAATTTGAAAATATTTTTGCTGTAAAGTAGAATTACTTATAAATAGTAAACTAAATTGTAGTGCAATTGCTAATAGATATATAACATAGAGGTACATCTATATTAATGATCTTGTTAATCCAGAGTTTCCGGTTCTTAGACAAATTATGACGTGAATATACTATTTGGATAATATCATTAAACCTACACACGGGGAAAAAAAATATTTTCCATGTATTAATCATGAAATGTCACAAATTAAATTTTGGCATAAGTTATACTTTAATGTAAAATAATAAATATGTATAGAGATTTATGGCATTTTAAATTCAATGGATATAATACACAGAATAAATAATTTTTTAGTGCTGTATGAAATAGTTGTCATAGCTGTCGGTTCCAAGAAATCTCTTTTCGTAATAATAGTGTTACCCAATCATCCACGTACCTGTTTTGCGTAAGATCCGACTAAAAATTGTTTAATATTATTTTGGATAAAATTATTTATGCGTTCTATTATTTTCTTTAGAAAATAATTGTTATATGTATAACGGCGAATGTACTATGTAATTAGTTATGCAAGTTAAAAATTCTAATGCATTGCCATTTTTCGCTTCTGAGATGATATGTATTTGTCTTAATATTTAAAGGTAACACTTGAAACAAACGGCTAAGTCCATGTTTGCAATATGACTAACGACTTTCATGTTAAGTAAAATCTCAATAGTTAAATTAAATTAAATTTCTTGCACCAGTGTGAAGGTGATTTGAGGCAAAGAAGAATCAATTTTTAGAAGCTCAGTTTTACGCAAATATTTAGTATTAATATAGGTACTGATATCGTTTTCAACGCGTTCCAATAATAGGTGCTATGATACTATCCGATTAAAACCTAATAAACATAGAGGGGTATGAATGCATTTGCTAATACTACGGAAAATTGCTTCACTGAAATATTTGCTTCGATAATGAAGCATTTGCTCATATGTATTCAATCAAATTCTACAGCAAGTAGCATTTGCTTCGGTTCATTTGAAGGAAATACTTCTTTGGAAATACCCCGTTTTTATTGAAGTTTCTTGCTTTGTTTTTAAATGTTAAATTAACTGTATTTAATTTATTATTTAATTAAAGTAATAATATATTACCGATGTTATTACTATTGTTAATAGTAAATTAAGCAACTCAGACGATGGTTTTAATGAACTATTGTTACTATTTAGAACCTACGGAAAATCATAATATTTCTTTATATATCGGAAATTATCAAAAACTTTAAAAAACTGTTACTATTTTAAAGAAAAGAATTCATATACTATTGCTATGAAGCAAATGCTACACTTCAGTAGTTAATGCTTTCCTTTATATCATTTGCTATTTATCTATAGTAAAAATTTCTATAGAAAATTTCAGCTGGAGTACCACAAGGTAGCGTTTTGGGCCCTGTCCATAGCAACTATAGCAACATATGCTGATGATACTGCGATTTTGGCAGTTGGGAACAATGTAGAAGAAGCTACTAACAAATTACAAAAATCGACAAATTCAGTCAACAATTGGATGAAAAAATGGAGGATAAAACTGAATGAAACTAAATCTGTGCATGTGAACTTTACTAATAATAATATTTCTAATAGAAACCCAATTATAATCAACTCTAAACAAGTTGCCTATGCAGATACGGCGAAAATATTTAGGTACGACGCTGGATGCCAAGTTGAGGTGGAAAGAACATGTCAAAAAGAAAAAGGAAGAGCTGAACATGAAGTATAGGAAGATGTATTGGCTCTTATGTATACATTCTGAACTATCTATACACAATAAATTGGTGTTATACCGGCAAATACTGAAACAGGTATGGACCTATGGTATACAGCTTTGGGGCTGTACCAAGAAAACGAACATCAAGATGATACAGTAATTCCAAAACAAAGTACTACGGAATATTGTAAATGCTCCATGGTACATTAGAAATGAAGACCTCCACCGAGGTTTAAAGATGGAATACATCGATGAAGTTATTACATATCATGTTCTCAAGCGTGATTCACGTCTCCGACAGCACGAAAACATCGAGATATCCAATATGCGGGACAGACCAAACCAATTGATCTAGTAAATGGAACAACAAATTACTATACTATTACATATAGGAAATTTATAAATAAATAATTTTAAAATCTGGGACTAGCCGTTGGGCTATATCCCAACAACTGTTAATATAATTATGATAGAAAATTTACTAGATGACTTAGAATAAACTCAGTTGTAATATTATATAAATAAAAAAAAATAAAAAATAAAAAAAAGAATTAGGGGACCTTTCTTACTATTTAGTTATGATTGTTTTCATAGCAAAATTAAAGTTGCAGTATACAGCAACTTTATTACTAATTATCGACTACTCTGCTGTAAATAAGTAGGTATGAAAGCAACGGTCAAATTGGACTATAAAATCTAATTGACAGTATCAAGAACAAATCAGGTACTACACCATGTATTTTTATATTAATATATTCAAATGTCGATCAAGCGTTAAATTGGTTTATGATGTATATCCGCGGATTTCGGATGATGGTTTATGATGTATATCAGCACATTTAAATCACAACTGTTCGTAAAATAATTATTTCCTAACGTTATTTAGCTTAATATAAGTTTTGCCTCCTGTTCTATTTCCACTTTCCAGTTATTCAACGTTTTTTAAAACGATCGTAAGTGTTTGTTTATTTTATTCTTACTAATTGATATGTGGAAAATTGATTTTCACCATTTTTCTCTAATCATTTTTAGTTCACCATTTCTTATTGTTATTATTTCTTGTTGTTCTTAATTTTTATGCTTAAGCTACAGTTTAATCACATACATCAAATATGTTTGTAAATTAGTTGTTAGTTTAACTTTAGACAATTAGTTAAAGTTTAATTTTACTAATATTGTCTTGTAGCATACTATAGCATCAAGAAAATGGTTTATTTTTAGAATTGTACATATTATGTACTTGTTTATTATTTTATATAAAATAGTTAATCGCTTAGTATAAACATTATACATTTTTTTTTTCCATTAAGGTATTGACTAATAATTCTAACTAACTTTCATAATTTTCAGATAATGTGATTTAATTGCGATTCTTGACAAAATATTTCTGGAGAAATCATTTAGTGACTATATAATAATTACATATTATAAATGCGAAAATTGATAAACCAGTTTTAATATTTTATAGGTTTAAAAAAAAGAAAGATACGAAAACAAAATTAATTTGTCTGCCGGTGATGTCGCTTTAGTAAACAGAACAATCAGTGGCAGTGCTAAAGCGACGAAACGATATTGTTTTAAGTTATATAATGTACATAACGAAACAGGGAACAGTTCGTAGCCCAGCAGCATTGCCGCTGATATTCGTTGTGTGAGCATCGTATACTTTCTGTGTTCTAATGATTGTCGTCGCTTGTCGGTGTATCTTTGGTTTTGGTTTATACCTTATATGCTGTGTCTTCTAAAACTTTCCTCGATAGCTGGTAAATAATGTTTGAAGATTATTTGTAATTACTGAGGAACTTTCATAGTGATACATGAACATTTTCATGATCATGATATCCGGGTGGCAAAATTAACGGTTGAACAGATTTACTCAAGAAACCAACCACAATATTACTGTCAAAACACAATTTGAAATAGAATATACTAACGCAACCAAAAATCCGAACCAATACTATACTCGTTAAAAATTGTTGATAAATGACTTTGGTTGTATGTTTTGCTCGTTCTCGTGTTCTTTCATTGTATTCTACTACAAAATGTGTTTTGACGATAACATTGTTGTGGTTTTCATGTGTAAATGTACTCAACCCTTAATGTTTTCCGACCGGATTTCATGATTTCGTATCTGGTTCATTCATATATTCTTTCGCCAAAAATGGCTTTCGTGTCAGTTTTTTCCAATATATAGTTCGCCTATACATTAAATGTTACCTGTTATGAAAGTCTCCTTCAATAAGCAGTTTTTTCATAAATTTACCGCAGCACCTTTATCGGTACTGGCGGATTCACATAATTTTTTGTTACATAAACACGAAATAATAATACATATAATTTCGTTGTGGGAATCAATAGTTTGCTGTAGTTTCAATTTTAAAGAATATTAACCATTGAATTAAAACTACATTTCTCTTTGTAAATTGTAGTTGTATCACTCAACTAATCTTATGATTTTTTGGTTCCACAAAAACCAAAAATATATATGTATACACATGTATATAAATTTGTAAAGCAGAAAAATATTTGATTAACATTAAAAAATATGGGACCATATACCCAGACATAGTCCGTTTTAGTTAATCACGTTTAATCAATTCTCCCCAAACTACTTGCGCTGGCGGATATTTATCGTATACAATAGCGGAACTAGTACTCTTATTAAATCAGCTTATTCATTAAATTCAAAATAGCTATTAACCGGTTGGCGGTCACCCAAAGTTTCACACAAATTATTAATTCGGATTTATTAAATGAACATTAAGTATACTCAAAATATTAATTTATACTTAAATTTTTTGGATAAAATAAAACTTAAACAACGACAAATAAATTGTTAATTCTTTTGTTATATAATATACATATTATACTATGTAATATATTCAAAGAAATTAATAAGCTATTAACTAAAGTGAATGCAGATTTTCAATTGACTTAATTTGCACTAGAAAACAATTTGAATTTTTGTCTTATTTTCTTGTAAAACTAAATTTAAAGTTAAAACAATAAAATATGAAAAACAAAATAAATTCTTCGGCAGACTGCCAATATATCTTTTTGCTGTTATAAATGTATATAGCGTACTCCACATTAATTCTTCTGTAACTAACTTCAATGTGCTATTGCGTAACAACTGTTGAAGCTATTTTTATTACTTGTTGTCTGTTGATGTTGACTAGAATTCATTAATTTGGTTGTTCTTGTGACATTTTTTGTTTCTGTCATTTATAATTAAAATTAACATAACACGAAATACGATATAGATTTGATTAGCAATATGAAAAACTATACTATCTCAACTAATTCTAAAAATCATGTAATATGCGGAGCCGCTCTATAAAGTGAGTAATTTTATTCGCTATATTAATTTTTAAAGAAAATTTGTTTGATATACTGACATGTTTATTAGGCGATTATATTGGAAACGTTTATTAAATAAATGGCCAACAAACAACCAGAAATTGGATGATACGCAAAACCTAATGCACAGTGTGAACGAAAATATTTATTTTAGTGTTAGAAAAATTTTTGTTTCACAGATTAGTAATTAAACTAAGCAACAAATTTGTTTATCTAGATAGCAGAAGGTCTAGCAATATATTAATTTAAAAAAAATTATTAATGTCGTAAGTATTTTAAAAATTATTAATTTTATGGTAATATAAATATAACTATGTATATATAGATATTTTCTTGTTTTATGAATGTAGTGAAATGTAGCAAAAGATTAATAAAAACGAATGATCAACGTAAAAAAATAGAAAAACCCATAAAATTACAACACAAATTACAAGCTAATTGTAAGTCGTATATACGTAGTCATACTCGTACATTAATTTTTAAAACGTGAAACTAAGTTTTATTTTATTGGAAACTAAGTAGTACAAATTTATGGAATATTTCCAAATTTTTATACTGGTATTATATGTATGTTACAAGTATACCCGTATTGAGGTGTTGTTCGTGCTATATAGGTTTAATTCTGTGCATTTGTAAAATTTAATTAACAATTTTTTCAACCTAGTATGGAATGGGTAGAAAAAGCTTGAGATTTGATTTATAGGGAGTTCGGAAATAAATAAATACTATAATATATTATTTCCCAATATTATGAACGCTGCTTGGAATACATTTTTTATGTTTCAAATTATAACTATCTCCTCGTCATAACAGTGATATAAATTCATAAATGATCTGCAGAATCAATTGTCAGAGGAATTGCCTTTGTTTCAGTATTTACGTTATAATAACAATAATGATCTTAATTTCAATTCAAACGACAACTGTACAACAATTTACGAACCGTGTGAATAAATACATAAGCTAGATTCAAATTTATTGTTTGCACCATACTGCAAATTGGAAGAATTAATAGCTATTCAACCTATACATGCTTTAATGCATTTAATCTATCTAATGTATCCATTAATTTTATTTGTAATTGTTATGTTAATATCATATATTGATTTATTTAACATTGGTTATTTAAGATTGGTTTACAATCATATAAAATCATATCAATATTTTTGTATATTTAAATAAAATAAAATAAAGCTATTTTCTGGAGCCTGTCTTAAAAGATAATTCAAAGTCTATACTCTATATACATATTATTTATTGCACACGAAAGCTGAACCACCGTTGATGAAGCTATGGGGATAAATTTACTTAAGGGATTACATGTGGAATTCACTGAATACTATATACTTATGTCAGAATGATGGTAATAACTGCAAATGTTAAACTTTCAAAATTCATTTAAGGATTGCTAGTAAATTAAATAGAAGACGAAAGTGATACTATACTGCTCTTAGAGTTTTTTTGGAAATGTTAGTTTAGATTCATTTTCAAAAATTAGAATTTTAGCTGTCTGACAGGTTCGAAATCTAATCTCTAAATCATATTTTAATTTTTCCATACTTATTCAATTTCAAAATTAACTGAGATTTTATGAAAATTCTATTTTATTGCAAGACTGACGCCTTGCAGTTAACTTTGGAAATTTATATACTCGTTTAAACTTTAAATAGATTTAGAAATTTGTCTGCCGAAACACATTAATCAAATACATTATATTTTCAATTTTTTTTTTTGCCGCTATTTTAAATTTTATGAATATGCGATTTACTTATGGCAGTTTTAATTGATTTTTTTTATTATGTTTTAAATCGGGCTATTGGTGCTCGCAGCAGAATGCATAGTTAAATAAATACTGTGTGACTCGTTGCAGTTGCTTTAGGAATATTTCTAAATTTCCGGATTTTTCGACAGTTTTGTTGCTTTGGCAGTTAATTAATTTACATTATTAACATAATAATTTCGGTTTTAAAATGTGAAGAGCCATTTTAGCAAGTTGATCAAAATAACAAATTTTAAATCTACGATGCACAAGTATCCTTATAACTTTTGATTATCCAAATTTTTAAGTTTAACAATTTATATACGAATTTCTATATTTTGTATATGTGTACATTTTAATATATAAGCTATTAATTTAAGCTTATCCGCAATTGTTTCGCTAATCACACAGATATTAGTCATTTTTGAACCCTTAGCTCCAATCAGTAAGGTTTTTTAAGCCTGACTAAAGCCTAAACACTGTTTTACTAAAAAACAAGTCCTATAATTTTATATTATGATCTATAATATTCTTATGCATTATGTGTATTAAGACTGGGTGTTCAATTTTGCGAAATTTTATTTTTACTGTAATAAATATATATGTATATAAATATATATAAGTATATACATACATACATATAATTAATCTGGCTTTCCAATCGAACTTTCAACATTATAAGTCAAAACCAATTAATCCATCAATGTTAGTTCACCTATAAATTATTTGATTTGTAAACCACAAATATACATTAATGGTGTTATATTTGTATTTACACATATTTATCGCAATTACATTGTGTGTCAAATGTCTAGTTTTACGTGAAACATCCGTACGGGCTATTACCAGGGATAATTTACATAAACCAGCTTCAATTTTTTTTTGTTTTATCACATGTCATTCGCATGTTAAATAAATAAAAAAAATCCGATAGTATCTGTTTTGTTTATAATAATTATAATTAATTTTTATTATACATGTTTTCGACTGGCTTAAACAAATTTAATGTTAGTTAAAGTAAGCGTAAAATTATATATGTCAAAATTTACGAACCATGTGATTATAAATACGGATTTCTAGATTTGTTGTGTGTTTTATGAATGGTGTATATTTAAAATTTATAAATGTTAATTTAAAGTAATTTATAATTTTATCATATTTCAAAAAAATATATTTCGAGAATATATATTAATAATACATTCAATCTTATATAGATTTACATTCAGTTGTGTTTTTTTTAGAACATCGACAATTCAAAATAATATACTTTCATAATACATACTCATTCGCGGTAATAAAATATGAAATTTTAAAAAATTGACTCATAAAATACCTTAAATATTTGAACGCTTATGTGGAAATATGCCAGAAATATAATTATGTGTGTTCGTCGCCCCAAAAACATTTTTTGTTAGATTTTGTAAACATAGAAATCTGAAAAATACTATATACATGTAGGTAATATACATATTATGTGCATATGTACCTAACGTAAACGGTAATTTATCGTCGATCGCAACGTAGATTCATTAACTTTATTGAATTGTTGTACATATGGATAAATTTACGATGAATTTATAAAATTCATTGTTATATTATTTTTGATTCAAAATCAAAATAAGTTCACATAATTCACTGAATTATGTGTTTTTGCAGTAGATAATGATAATTTCAAAATATTGAATTCATCTCTTTTGCTCGTAGGTAGATAAAGAATTTTATAATGAGTTTAGAGACTTTTAGGCATCTTTCTTAAATTTTTTAAGTCATTAAATATAAAGCCGAAAAATATTTAATTATCTATAGTCTCTAGATACAACAAATATGGCTTTAGGCTAACCCAAAACCAAATGCAATTTTTGATTAAAGTTTAACTTATTTTTGTTGTATCATTCAATTTTTCTGTCAGTGCTAACTGTGATTTTGCATGCAATTTATCTCCCGTGTTCGATTCCCAGCGGCAATAAACATTAATGCGATTTTGAAATCGTTAATATTTAGCTAATTATTAAAACAATGGTCAGCCACATCGACCTATCCGCTAATTTAAATGAAACGCATTTCTCAGAGACATAAATGCTGTTTAGACAAATGATTAAAACATAAAAATAATTGCTTACAAATTTAATAATTAATGCTTTTCATCCAACACACGTATTTTACAGTAAAACTCAAGTAAATTTTGCTAAATACGTTATCTCAATGTTATTGCTTACTCTTTTATTATGTGATATTCAATATTTTATTTTTATAAATAAAAGATTATTTATAAATGCATTATTAATTGATTGTGTAAAATAAATAATTGAAAACAACGAAATTTACGTTTTATAAGTATATGAGCAGTTTAATTTGACACTAGAACACAATAAGTTTGGTAAATCCATGATTTCCCTACTTAAATAATAGACTGAGCACATACGTTTTTCCTTTCTGCTGTTTATGGCGTTTCTCACGACGAACATTTTGCTACCACAAAATGAATTTTCGACAAAATGTAAGATACATTAATTCCCTGTTATAATATAATATACATATGCATATTCATTTTAATATCACTATTTATTTCTAATGAAACCATTATTTCGCACTAGAGATTTTGGTATAATATCAAGGTTTTATTTGTGGTTTTCAAACAGAAAATTAATAATAGTGTAGTAAAAAAATGCTTCATTCAAATTATATTAGTTTCATATTGCGTTAAAATTGATTATATTTATGTTTTGTTCGTTTACACCAATTTTTTAAATTACTTTTAATTTGTAATGAAACCAATTGCTCTGTCTGATCTGTCTATACTATAAATAATATTGGTTACGTATACTGTATAGCATAATATATATTGTATATCTAAGAATATTGATTAGTAATTTCGTATTTATGTTGTTTTCTGTTTGACTCCAAATTGTCTCAAATTTTGACGAAAACAAAATTTAACATTTTTTAAAAATTGCTTATTTAAGTACTCGTATGCTACTTTTTATAGCAACAAGTTATTATTTTTATTACTTTGAATTATATTCGCTAGATTTATTTCTAATTAGTACACACAAAACAATCTTCAAAGAAGAAACTATATTCGTTTGACAAAATATTATATGTTAATGTTTGTAAAGTGTATATATGTAAGTTATAAACATTTATTAGTGTAGAGTTCAATATAATATTATAATCTACTAGTACATACGACGTTTTTAAAAAAACAGTCATTTGTCAAATGACATTAAGCCTACTATATTTCACCCAAGATTTTGTTTACGTTCTTGTATTTATGTATATACTTCTAAATGTACTCATCCATTATAATTATATTGGTATAAAATATTACATTATCTCAAAACAAATTACAGATAAAATCCATATGATCAATTTGCCATTAGAAACACAACACATTTATAGATCAAGCACAATTTTTTATAATGTACGTAACCAAAATGATGATGTAATTTGACCACAAAATATACATGTATACATACATATGTATAATTCTTTATTTAAAATTATTTTTTATATTCGTATTTGATTGAAAAGAACTAAATTTATTTGATTTTGATTGATTTGTTATTTTTTCTAATTGTTTTTCATCTTCTTACTACATCTTTATACATTATGTGTAACAACATACACACATACGTTCTATATTCTCAAACCCTTTCGTCGCTGGAAATTTGGTTGAATACGTTGTAATTTAAATAACATCAAAATTAATTCAAGGTTTTAAATTGGTTTAAGATATCAATATATATACATATACATATTATATATATATATATATATATATATATATATATATATATATATATATATATATATATATATATATATATATATAAATATATGTATATATATATATATATATATATATATATATATATATTATATAAATATACATATATATATATATATATATATATATATATATATATATATATATATATTATATAAATATACATATATATATATATATATATATATATATATATATATATATATATATATATATATACAGTGGTGTGCCAAATAATAGGTAATTTAAAAAAAAAACTAAATTATCATTTTTTTCTACAAAAAAACATTGATATTTAAAAATGACACATGTTTATTTAAGACTAAGGCCTTTAAGTAACAAGAAATGTAATATTATATCATTTCATTATGATCACAAACAGTTTTATGAATTTTTAAATTTAATTCATTCATTACTACCCGTGCAAATTAATAGGTAATTTGAACAATTTTTCACAAAAAATAATTAACTAAACGAAATTTTTTATTTTTTTGCAGTATAGTTTACTATTTGGTTGTGTACCCTTTATTTTTAATCACAACATTATATTGCCACCCCATGGAATCAAGAAGTTTATGTCATTCTTCAACTAGGTTCTTCCATCAACCGTTTTGTACATTTCCCAAGCGTTTTTCCAAAACTTACGTTAATTTTTTTACGTAAGAATCATACTTAGACCACAGTTTAATCCGCCCCATTGATTTTCTATGGGGTTTAGATCAGCGGGTTGTGACAGCCATTTCATAAAATGTATCTGGCTCTCGCCAAACCGGTTTTTACCACCAACGACATGTGCTTCGGATCATTGTTTTGCTGAAACACCCAGCGAAGAGCCAAGTTTTCTTTAGCAAGTCGATGCATGGTATCCCATAGAATATCCTCCAAATAAATTAATTTATTTAGGGTGTTACGAATTCAGCAGTAAGGCCTAACAATTCTATACAAGAAACTTTGTGATCACATGGTGTAGCCCATAACAAAATGGCGAAACATATTATCGTCTGATGAAACCAAAATAAGTTTTTTTATATTAGATTATACCATTCAGTATGTCCGATGACCAAAAAAAATACAATGCGACCAGCGCTATACAGTAAAAACCTTTAAACAAACGGAGGAAATACAATGCTTTGAATTTGTTTGTTGTATATGGGTGCTGGGTCTTTATACTGGATAGATAAAACGCTAAATAAAGAAATTGGTTTGGAGGATATTTTAAGGGATACTATGCATCCATTTGCCAAACGAAATATGCTCCTCCGCTAGATGTTTCAGCAGAATAATGATCTGAAGCACGTGGTAAAAAACCGGTTTGGCAAGAACAGTATTAATTTTATGAAATAACCGGCACAACCTCCTGATCTAAACCTCATAGGAAATCTATGGGATGCATTAAAGAGTATCCTTAGTATGTTTCCCAGGGAAAAACATAAAAGAGAGTTTTGAAAAACTGGACATAACGGTTGGTGAAATTTCCAAGTTGAAAAATATAAAAAATGTCTAGATTCCATGGGGCGGCGATGTAATGTGGTGATTAAAAATTAAAGGGTAGACAAACAAATGCCAAACTATACTGTAAAAAATAAAAAATTTCGTTCAGTTAATTATTTTTAAGAAACATTGTTTAAATTACCTATTGTACTGCACAGAAGAGAATGATTGAATTAAAATTGAAAATTTGTAAGACTCTCTGTGATCATAATGCAATGATATAATATTACATTTCTTGTTCCTTAAAGCCTTAGTCTTAAATAAACATGTGTCATTTTTAAATATCAATGTTTTTTTGTATAAAAAAATGAAAATTTAGTTTTTTTTTGAAAATTACCTATTATTTTGCACATAGTTGTATATATATATATATATATATACATATATATATATATATATATATATATATATATATATATATATATATATATATAGAATATATATACATATATATATACTATAGTGTGTATTACTCCGTGATATAATTGTTGAACGTTGGGTAGTAAAAATATTATTTTAAAATTGTCGAAAATAATTTAAATTAAAAAATGTAATTCTTTAAATTAAGTTATAAATAAATAAATAATTAGCAAATAAAATAATGTATTATTCATCATTTAAATGGAAATTACATTTTTGTTGTATCATGCGATATTATATCTATATGTATGTATATATAAAGACGATGAAATAAACCATTGGGTTTTTGAATAGCGTTTCGTATATCATAAAAACAAGCTTTAGATTGTTCCTTTCAAATTTGTTTTAATGAAGAAATCTCATATCATAACTGCTTAAAAGTTAGTTTAATACTTAAAATTTTGAAATTTTACAGTACTTCTTTAATAACTGGGACTTGGAACTTGAACTTCTAGTAATATTCAGCCTATGTAATGATGTCTGTAGATAGCAATTCAAATATATTAATTTTCATGAAATTCTATATTTTGCTGAAGTTATTTCACAAATTTCAACACGAATATAGTTTTTTGGTCATTAGCCTCAATCAAGTTTATTAGGGGATACATTTATCTTTTTCAAATCTTTTTGTAGAAAGTCACTCAATTATAATTGGTATCGCTCACCATTCATAGTAAGACCATTCCCAGCATCATCAAAGAAAAATGGAGCAATAATTCTATTTGCCCAAAATACACACCAAATAGTGACTTTGTATAAGGCGTAGAAGTTTTTGATGAATAACAGGAGGGATACCATAATTTTGCTTATTGGATTCGTCAATCTATTGTGAAATGAGCTTTATTACTAAACAAAATTTTGCTTGAGACTTAATGGACCTGTTGTTTGTGTTTCATAACCCAACAAGCGAAAGTATGACTTTGTACGTAGCCATTTTGTTTTATTTCCTGGTTTAATTGAATTGTGTAAATGTAAAAATAAATAGCGTGTAAATGCAAAACCTTTATGCAAAATCTTCCATAAAGGAGCGTAAGATAGCTCCAATTTTTGACAAGGATATTGATATTATCGGATCATTTTCAATACTTTCATTTACAATCTTTCATTTGAATATTTTCACCAAAAAAGCAAAATTTTTGCGGTGAATATTTTGCAAAATTCGCCCGTTTTCATAATAGTTTAAATAAT